>JAUPMG010295680.1:0-17194 GCA_031762675.1 Pachysandra terminalis | reverse complement strand
GGACGAGAATTGAATAATAAATTGTTTTTGAGATGTGATTCCTCCTATGTTTATGGTATTGGTGAAATGCTTTTACCAACCTTTGACTCAGATTGGTGAGATTCCAATCAGTTCAAGGTCCTCGCAAAGAGATTTTGTCAGATTATCCTTCTTATTCCCCTTTATTCTTTCTTTATTTATTTTATTTTAAGAGTTTCTTGCCGTCCTACATCAATTTTGGTATCAGAGTAAGTTCGCATCCTTGGATTGAGGTGTTAGTGATTGAAAGATCAAAGTGGTAGTGAATAAAATCTGATTCTGGTTCCTGTGATTGGAAGGTGTGAAGCCTCTAGGAGTGATTCCTAGGCCATTATTTTTCTCTACTCTTTGAGCATGGATTTTTATCAGTTTTCAAGAATCTCATTCAATGGATTGGAAGACTACAATATCAATGCAAAACTCGAGGATGATTTTTCTCCAACAAAGGGAGAATAATGTCGACCAAGTTAGCAAGCTCAGTTCAAATGGTTGCATGTTTAGGCCCGGACTTGTTAATTGGGTCATACCCATGGATTCTCTAGCAAACCCAATTATTTGGGTCTTTTTTAGGTTAGTATTTTATTATTTGTTAAAGTTTTATTAGGAAAGTTGTTAGGTTAGGATTATCTAGAAATTTCGTGTAAAGATTTTAGTAATATAATATTTCTTATTTTAAAAGCTATTTTGGATGTGCTTTGGTAGTTTTAGGTCTCTTCAAGTATATGTATTAGATTAGGATTCTTTTTACGCAATTAGGGTTTAGGAATAAGTCTATATAGAGGAATTATTATGGATGTAAAAAAGGAGGACGATTGAATAATTTTTTTTTTTTGAGGTGTGATTCCTCTTTTGTTTCTGGTATTGGTGAGATGCTTTTACTAACCATTGATTTAGATTGGTGAGATTCCAATATGTTCAAAGCCCTGGTAGAGAGATTCTGTCAGATTATCCTTTTCATTCCCCTTTCTTCTTTCTTTTATTATTATTTATTTTAAGAGCAACCTGCTTTCCTACATCACATTAGGAGCCTTAAATGTTGCATTACATCCCCATTTATCACACATTGCCCTACTCTGATCATTCTCAACCAAATACAAGTTATTCCCCAGCAAATCGCATGTGGACATCATTAAGATTGTTCCTTACAACACATTGCCAATGAGAGAAATGGTTCGGAAAAGCCCTTAGATTTCTCTCTTACCAAATGTGATAGATAGTAGCATTGAAGCAGATTCTCCTGACCAAGCTTTCCACATCATCTCCAGCAAACTGCCCACTACATTTAGCAACTTCTAATTTCCAAGGAATAATATCCCTTACAATCATGCACTTTCTCAGCACCTGACCCCACACTTTATAAGAGAAGCTACACTCAAGGAAGAGATGTTCATGTCCTTCTCCAGTCCTTCTACATAAAACACGACTCATTTATGTTATATCATAGGGAATTCCATTCTCTTTTGCATTTATAACCCTTCCCCATGATCATACTAATAAAACCTAGAAAGATTGCATGATATTAATAACATATGTATCACATGTCAAAGCTAAACCATTAATTAAACCAAGAACACATAAATTTGTAAGTATTGTTAATATTTGATGTTATGTAACTAATAAATTGACCAATTAACCATGCACGAAGCCTAGGATGTTTAGATGAATTACCCTATGAAATATCATGGCCTAAATCAATTTCCCCTGAACCAGGAGGCTAACTGGTACACCGGTGAGCCTACTAGTGTGCCGGTAGCCTGCTGGTAGGGTTACACAACCCTATCAGTGTACCGAGAAGTCACCGGGACCCTACCGGATGACCCTTTCATGTATTAGACCACCTAGCCCTACCGGTGTACCGGAAAGACTGCCAGCACCCTGCCGGTTGAGCCATCCTTTCACCCTGCCTCATAGCTTGGCCTACCGGTGTACCGAAATCTTGCTAATAACCTGCCGATTGAACCCAAACATTCACCCTGCTCATCATCTGACCTACCGGTGTACCGGCCACCTTGCCGGTATCCTGCCAGTTGGTCATAGTAAATCCAATTTGATTCTTTGAGACCTTTTAGACCCCACATTGACAATCTAATCTACTTTTAGACTTCTTATACCTTGGTATTGATCCTCTAAACCTTCCATATAGTATGAAATTCCTATAACCCTTATAAATTGAATTATCTATGTGTTGGTATGATTGCTGAACCTTATAAATTGTCATGAGAGCTTATGTATGATCTGTTAATATTATTAAACTGTATTGAGATTACTGTTGTGTGAACATCTTAATTCCATAAGGCTTATTATATTTAACTATATTATGTATAATTCCATTATCATATTAGTTGTGCTTCAGACACTATATATATATATATATATATACTAAAGTGTATATTATTTAATTAATTATTAGATTAGTATCATGAGATTGTGCTCATGTCCATGCCGATTTGAATATATGTGTTGTGTTGTTAATATGTGTGAACAACATTAATAAATGGACCTGAATTCATGAGTTGCATATGGAATCCCGGCCGAGAAGGCTTACTTTGAATATTAACCAATTATTATGTATACTACCTGTGACTCAAGGCATGTTATACCATTATTTTATTCAGTCCATTGAGAGACTTATTATTTATTTTTGCCCAAGGTGAGAGGTATAGGACTCAAAATACTTGTGGTAAGATGAAAGGATTTGGGATAGGCCTTGTATGGGGGTCCCAATCTGAATCATAACAGTCAACCCTTTGGTATTCGAGTTATTCACTTTTCTACTGAAGCTAGTCCTATTTATGGACTCCTTGGATTTTTGCATTGCCCTGATCGCAAATAAGTGGGGGAATTGTGCCCTCTTGGTCGAAAGCCCTTAAAACTATAACGCGCACATAGAATATCTTACATTGATAGTGGCCCTGTATGAGGGAGGGGGGGGTGGTTCGCTAAGACATCTTGCTCAATGTAATTGATTGGTCTAGTGTGGAACTTGAACCATTCGAATACCGAACATCATGCATACTACATTTTCGTGTGTTTGTTGACATTATTGATGTTATCTTGTGTATGATGCATAAGATATGATTTTCATATAGACTTAGGCATATTGTATGATAAAATGACCATGTGATATCCTTATAATACAGACCAAGGTGAGATTTGGTGAAAAAGCATTATGCTGTTTTTATTATCATCATCATCATACATTTTTCAGATTTCAATATCATCTCATATTATATATATTTTCAGATCACCTTATTATATCAAATATTTTTGTAGTAGCATTGGGTGTTGAGTAAACACCTTGTTCTAAAGGTCTACTCACACGAGCTTTGGCTTACAGATATTACATTGTGTTTTTTAGGTATTAAAGGAAGATAGATCACAAACAAGAGCTATAGGGAAAGGGATGAAAAGATAGAACATAGGGATTACTTTGATGTAATAGAGTTAGATAGTTTATTTTCCAGAATTTGTAATATGAAAGAACATTCTAATTATTTACTTATATTTTATTAGAACTACTGTAAATGACTTCCACTTATGTTCTTATATTGCTTTCCACTCCCATAGGAATATGGGGTGAGAGTCGCAATCCGACCCGATTGTGGATCCACGGATCTAAACTGGTTTGGGTCGTGACAATAAGCCTATCCTTTGTCAAAAGATTTTAAATAGCTAGCCAAGTGATGAAAGAGTATCTCTAGATGTTGCCCTTGAACCACACAAGTTTTTACCACTCAACCACAGTGCTTCTAAATCTAGTAGCTTCCCAAGTATCATGCGTATTGAATTTACCAGATCTAGCAGGCTTCTATACAATCATATCTGTCTTATAGAAGGACCTAATTGGGGTCATGTGAAGCCAAGCCCAAATGTCACCAAGGACACCAATAATAGGAGGGGTAGGCAATCAGAGCCGCAAATAAGTTTCTCCACTTTGTCATTAATATGCCATCCTCCACTACGAATTTGCCTAAAAGTAAAGGAATCAAACAAAGGACCCAAACTTTGCCAACAATCCCATCAAAGCCAAGTATCTCTACCATTGGCAATGTGGTACTCCACAAGTTTTTTTGCTATAGTCCTACTATTGAGGATCTTCCTTTAGCTCCACAAACAGGACTAGGGGGTTCTCAAAGACCAGAAGTTTCAGTCCCTAATGAGGTGGTTCCAGACCCAAGAGACCCAAATAGATCTGGCTTTACTAAGGAGCAACCAAACGAATCTCAATTTAGCAACCAAGTTCCAATTCCCTATGTTGAACAGCCCCAATCCACGTTCATTCGTAGGCAAAAACATTTTCTCCCATGAAACAAGATGGATCTTTTTTCCCTCTTCATTACCGGCCCAAATAAACTTAAAGCACATTCTCTCAATAGTTCTAATAATCTTCATAGGGGCAATGAAGACAGAGAGCTAGTAGGTCTGGATGCTGAAAGTCACAGACTTGACCAATTCAAGTCTACCAGCATATGAGAGCATCTTGCCTTTCCACCCTTTAAGTTTCCTTTCAACTCTATTCAGCAAAGGCAAATAGTCTCTAATCTGAAACTTCTTGGTGATTAGAGGCAACCCCAGGTATTTCATAGGGAGATTTCCCTCACAAAAACCCAAGATCTGAAGAAGGTGTCCCTTGGTACTCTCTGGAGTGGCAGCCATAATTAACTCACTTTTCTTCACATTAGCTTTTAGACGAACAACCTCATTGAACCAATCCAAGGTCTTCCTAATGAACTCAATAGCAATTGGATCAGCTTTAGAGAAACCAAACAAATCATCTGTGAAGCTGATCAAGTAGATGCCCAGATCCTCACACTTAGGATGGTAGGAGAAACCATTTGATCTAGTATGGGTGCTGTAATATCTAGCCTAAATTTCCATAACAAGCACAAAGAAATTAGGGGAGAGGGTGTCCCCTTGCCTCAAGCCCTTCCTACCTTAGAGGAAGCCCACAGAATTCCCATTGATATTTACGGAGTAAGAAGTGTTGGTAATGCATTGCTTCACCCACCCAATGAAATGCCATGCTGGGCCCCTGCTCAAAGTGTCCAAGATAAGATCCCACCTAACAGAATCATAGGCTTTGTAGAATTCAATTCTCATAGCACATCTAGGCTCACCTTTAAAAATGTGGTAATCATGGAGAAGCTCATGGGCCAACAAAACATTGTCACTGATCTTTCTACCCAGGATAAAAGCCAACTTATAGTCACCCATAAGGGACGTGCGGATATTCTTCAATCTATTCGCCAACACCTTAGCAATACACTTGTAGGTGACATTGCAACACGAGATTGGTCTGTAGTCTTCAACAACTAAAGCAACATCCTTTTTGGAATCAAGGTGATCAAGGCATGATTGGTCTGCTTAAGCATGAAAAACTCCAATATAGCCTCCAAAAAATCATTTCCCACCACATCCTAGCAATGTTTAAAGAAACAAGCAGTTAGCCCATCAAGCTCAGGGGCCTTGTCATAATGAATACTAAATAAAGCGCTCTTGATCTTCTTTATCGTCACCTCCTTTTCAAGCAACTCAGCTTGGTCCCTTGATGAACCCATCACCAAATCACAATCCCAGTCCATGTAAGGAGACCCTGATGTTCCAAAAAGTTTGTAGTAGTAGTCAAGAAAGTGATGTTCAATCATGTTAATTTCAGTAATTCTCTCCTCATTTCAGTCTTGAATGAAAGCAATATTGTTCCTAGCCCTATTGCCAATGAGTGATTGTTCCTAGCCCTATTGCCAATGAGTGATCTGTAGAAAAAGGTCGTGTTATTGTCCCCTAAAGACAACCATTGGATTCTAGATTTTTGTCTTGTCATTGCTTTCACCTTATCATTTAACTCTCTAAATTTGGAAGCAGCCACATTCTCACTCCTAACAGAAGAGCTAATGCTCAAATTAGAAGCATGAATACCCATCAAATCACTTCTAGGCCTCTCCACCTCCCTTTCCAGATTCGAGAAAGTAGACATGTTCCACTCCTTGAGTCTAAATTTCAGTCTCTTAAGCATAGAAGCAATTGAAAACATAGTAGTTCCATGGACCTTATCAGTAGAGGAGTCCCTAACAACCTCCAAAAAACCAAGTTCCTTGACCCAAAAGTTGTAAAATTTGAATGGCACCCTATTCTTAGCCTTGTCATCAAGAAGAGACAGAAGGGCAAGAGCATCGTCAGATATGCTAGGGGGAAGGTAATCCACAAGAGCCACATTGAAAGTGTCAAGCCAAGCATGATTAACCAATGCTCTATCAGTCCTGGACCTAATGCATACGTCACGTTCAGATTTATTAGACCACATGAAGAAGCACCCATTAATGCACGTATCCATCAGCCCCAGTTTATCAATCAGCTCCTTAAACTCCCTGAAGGCACTTGAATCAATAGGTCTATCCCCACTCTTCTCATTACGTAATCTTATAACATTAAAGTCACCCAGCATAAGCCATGGACCCAACTGCCCAATCTGAAGGACATGTCGCTGAAGCCTCCTCCTCTCCACAGCTTAATTACAACCATACACAAATGAAACAAAGAAGTCATACCCAGAGTATCTAATAATAATCTTGGTGTGGATCATCTGATCGCATTTAGATAACACATCCACATTTACAATTAGTTTGTCCCATAGAAGCCAAATTCTCCCTCTTGTAGATTCGAAATAATTGAAAATGTGCTCCCATATAGGAGCAATTGATCTAGCAATTTTATCAGCGTTCACACTTCTAACTCTAGTCTCAACAATATCCATGATAGAAACCTTATTTGTAGCAATAAACTTCTTCACTTCATTTCGTTTAGAGAGGTCATTCTGGCCATTAATATTCCACATACCTAAAAAGATCATTTAACAATTTTCCTTACGGAGCCCATAGTAATAGCAGCACCAGTATCCTCAAGCTTCTTCCTCTCCAGTATTTCTTATTTCTCTAGCCTTTTCTCTTGTTCTTTCCTCTACCTTTTCTCTCCTTTTGACTCGTAGAATCCAAGGGATCAACATCCCCAATAGATGACACCTAGCAATCTAGCTTATCAAAGGAATTAGAGCATTTAACAGTATCTGCGGATACATCAACACCTACAAATTTCCTGCCACTCATCTTGTAGGTGTACTAAACCCTTGATCCATCTCCACATCAGAATTCATAACCCCTTTTCCTCTTTTGGGAACCCCAAATCTCACCACAGGACTCATGTTATTATCCATGGTCTTGACCTCGGCAGTACCCAACAAAACAGGTGGCATCTGTTTCTGAATTTTACCTAGGTGCAAAGGCAGAGCAACACACTCCTCACCACTTCTAGTTACCTCCACAATCTTTCTCCCAACAGCCTTGAGGCCTTCCCAGGTAGTCGCACTCACATGTGAGGACCTAGGCTCACACATATCATCTGTAGTACACCAAGTATATCAGTAACATTACCACCTCCTCAAAGGCATCCACATAAGTATCACCATCACTAGTGACCCCCACCCTCACATTCCCTGCAGCCTTGACACCCTCCCCAGTATCAACATTTACATATAATGAACAAGGCTCACCCACAACATCTGTAAGAACATTGTAGTGACCCTAACCCGGAGTTAAATAATTAATTATATAAGTTAAGTGGCAGTGTAACTAAAGCATAGAATTGGGGGTTAGATTGTAATTAATAGAAGGTATGGGGGAGGGTAATGTAATTAAATAAGTCTAAATTACTGGAATTATGTTGTGGTCGTATGGAGCATTAGTTAGGTTGTGGGTTTGACTAATAAATATAATGGGTTGGAAATAATGGGCTAGAACTAATGGGCTGGTGTTAGGAGAAATCATGAGAACCTAATTAAGAACTAAGGGTGTCTTAGTAATTTAACTTAGAATTGTTCTAGAAGGGAATTAGAGTTCCTAATTAGAGTGTGATTGAAATTAGTAATTATGATTAGTTAGAACTAGATTAGAAAGTTTCTAATTGGATGGGGATTGGGAGATAGACTGGTACGTGCAGAATTGGTAACAGAGAATGATGGTTGGGAGTTAGAAGGAGGAGGTTTGGGTTTTCTTTATAAGGAGGGCTTGGGTAGGAATCATGGACAGTTAGAAGGAGAAGGATAGATCGTTTAGAGAAAAAGAGAGAGAGAGAGAGAGAGAGAGAGAGAGAGAGAGAGCTGTGGCTGAGATCGAGATCTGAAGAGGAAAGAGTAGTAGAGAGGAAGAACATGTTAATTTCAACATCAAAACAAGCATATCAAGTAAGTTGCATTTTTTGTAGAATCATTTTAAGGTGCCGAAAGTCATTAATGTGTGATTATACGTTTATCGTTGATATCCTGAAGTTTGAATTACATTGATGTATGTTTATATGCTATGACATGTGTTTTGACCATGCGATATGAAGCTACTAGGATGCTAGATTGAGTTTTGAGTATATATGCATTGATCCATGTTAAATTTTGATTATCATGTTAGTAAACTGATAGGACATGTTTTGTTATGTGTTTTGTTCTTATAAGATTGTTATTTAAACTTTAATATCAATGAGGATGGAAATCGGATACCAAAAAGTGGGTTCAGGAACCCAGAATTATCCAATCACATAATGCCTCGTCGGTACCCACCGGTGTACCGGTGAGGCTACCGACAGGAAACCACTGTAGCGGTCGGTAGGTATCCGTGCACCGACACTCCTACCGACATGAAACCACTGCAGCGGTCGGTAGGCATCGGTACATCGACCGCTCTACCGACAGGAGACCACTGTAGCAGTTCGGTAGGCGTCGGTACACCGACCACCCTACCGATGGAATATATTTAGAGAGACCATAGCGGTCGGTAGGTGTCGGTACACCGACCACCGTACCGACAGGGGACTACTGTCACACATCAGTAGGCGTCGGTACACTGACTACCGACAGTGAGTTCATTTCATGGAACTAAGTTGGTTGGTAGGCGTCCGTACATCGAGCATCCTACCGACTGACACACAGACCTGTTATGGAGTTTAGTTGACCATGGAGGTTGGACTAATTGACTAGGGGGACTTGACCACTTGACTACTTGACCTACTGTTGTAAATCATACATAATTGAAGATTATGATATGAATATCGATTGCTTGATTTTTGTGCTAGCATGTGTTTATTAATGCATGATTGCCTTGGAAAGGATTCCTGTGATGACTTCTTAATGATTGTTCGCGTGTATGGGCGCCCGGATAGCTTTCGAAGGGTGTTATCACCGGAGATCCTACTGATTGTTAAAAATAGTACTTGTGATGGTTTCTGGCAGATTATTCGTTTGCATGGGCGCATGAATAGTTTCCGAAGGATTCTATCACCAGAATCCCTATTGGATGGAATATCTTAGATTGAGATATGGAATTCGTTGCTGCGGGTAACCGTCCTCTTAGAAGGTCTCCCTGGGTCTAAATCCCCAAATGTACTTGGGTAACCGTCCTCTTAGAAGGCCTCCCTGGGTGTTAATCCCTAAATGTACGAAACAACGATGGGAATTGAGCCAGGGTAGGTTGAAAGTCCTTGGAACCACGCTGTACAACGTGGGATAATTGAATGTGGAGATATATTGACCGTAAGGTCGTGGACCGGGATATTGGTGGAGATTGTTGGACTTGCTAATCACCAGATATTGGAGTGCATTCTGGTACAATTGATATTGTGGAGTTCATGAATGGTTTTTTGCTTTCCAAGTGTGGAATTCTTATATTGATATGACTTAAATTGGCATGATATGTAACTGTTATATGATTGGATTTCCTTTATTCGATGATATTTTATGTTGTTTGGGACTGATGTTATCCATCGAGGATGGACGGAGGAATTGCTTCTTACTAGGCACTCCAAGCTCATGCAACCTATTTATGTTGCAGGTTAAGGATATTGGATGAGTTGCGTGGATATCATGTTGTTTCTGTTTAGATTATTTTCTGCCTTTAATTATTAGTTCAGATCTAATGTAATAGGATCGTTGAGTTAATTATTTTGGATTGTATGGTCTTATGAAGCCATTAGCATAGTTTGATGTAATTGAAATTTAATAGTTAACTTCCGCACTCTGATTGGTTGAATGATAGTATTATCGATTTTTATTATTGTTGTTTTATTGGGAGTTTCGTGTTCCATGGTTGGGAACCCGAAGGTCGTACCTCGTGATCCGTGCAGCCCACCTTGGGATTTTGGCATCGGGATCCAGGGCGTGACAAAAACCAACATTAACACAGCTTACTTCAGAAGGACCAATCTTATCCAATGGCATCTCAGAGATAGACCCAGACCCTGCAACCCCAGGCACTATGATTGGCTCAGCTTCCCCTATATCATCCCTATAACAAGGCCAAGCATTCTCTATAGGAGTCCAGTCACTATGGTGTTAAATTTCATATTCTTCCTTTTTGTTCCGAGTGATAAATATTGGTTACATTATCATTCATAAGCATGAATTAAATGTGGTACCAAGTTTATGTGATTATCAATCATTATGAATTGCATTAGAAGGGACTTAAGTAGAATATCCCTACCCTTGACCTAGACATTGAATTTCTAATAGAGAAATCAATGATGTAATGTGAGGATTTGTGACCTAGAATGGTTCATAGAGTGGTTTCGTTATGTAGGTTAAGGGTTTACAATGTGATGATGTGATAGCCTAAGAATGGCAGATTGAAAGTTATGAAAGACTTAGAGTGAGGGTGTAGCTAACCCAACAGACCTATTTTGATGTGTATATGAGAATATTGTTAATAGTTCGTACTTTGGTGATTATTTAACAAAAGACTTCCTTTGTGGTGCCTGGGATTCGTTCATATGATCAGAAAATAGAGGAGGGACACTAATCCCCATGGGTTTGTAATGCATAAAACTACAAGTACAAGTAGAATACTTGCGAGTCCGAATGCCTTTGTGGCGTTGGTAATGAAAGATACATCAAGGGGACTGATGGTGGATCTTGTGTGAAAATACACTGTACAAATTTCAAACAACATGCATTGGATTTCTTGTTGGTGTGTGTGCTATTACATGTGAGTAACAGATGTGTATAAATCATGACATTTAATTCGAAAGAACAAACCCTTGCATATTATTCATCATGGCATGCATTGCTACTTATGATATATCATGGGTAGAATTGACATCCTACTCCTTTATTAAATAATATTACACTTATGTTCTTACTGGGGCTAGTGTAACTCATGCTTTCAAAGCATAAAATGTTCAAATGAGCCCAATGCTGAGGACTATGGAGAAGACTTTGCTGATGAGAATGCTTGGAATGATGAAATTGACCAAGAATAGGCCTTGTGTTGTTTTATGTTTGGGACTTTAAACCTTAATCACAGTTAATGATTTTTCATTAATTTTATTACTTTTGACCAACTCATGGAAGGATGGCACTAGTTAGTACTTTAATGTTATTGTTTTAGCATGACTATGAATGTTTTCATACATGGTTATTAATTTACTAAATGCTTCCGCTATTATTTTGTATTGTGCTTAAAGATCTTGGATTTTGTTGGATATCCACCTCTGAAGAGGGCTGAGAGTATCATTCTGGATTCCAAGGGTTCCTAGAGATCCGTACCCTGGGATTGGGGTGTGATATACTTCCCTTGAAGTGAGTGGTGATCATAATTGGAATCATCCTATCTTAGTTTTAGGACATGATGGAGTGATAGTGTCACCACGAAATATCCAAACTAGACCAAGTCAAGGTCAATGAAGTGACTTTTCATGCTTACAAAACTTAGGATACAATTATAATTTTTCTTCTGCTAATGTAATCCAGTTAGTATCTTTTTTATTTTTAATTTTAGTATTACTTTTAGCAGTAAATAAGATGAATGGAAAGTAACGATGATAAGGAAGACAAAATCTATAAAAACTTCAAAAGATGATATATCTAGCACAAAAAGTCTTTGAAGGAAATGATCACTAAAACAAAATGGAAACCATAGGTTGATTTAATTGCTAATAAAGCCTCCCCTCATTATTCTTCTTGTTCTTCAGTTTTATTTAATTTTAGTGCTAATTCTTATGATATGGTATGTACACTCGAGCCCATAAATGTTTACCATTCACAACAAATTTAGCTCTTGGATTTCCATCAAGAATTTTGCACATGACTGCGGATGATTTGAAGAGAACACGACCATATTTGGGTGCTACACCATGGTAAGTTCGCTCCATGTATATATCTTCCACTACCGGACCCCAATTCCTGCCCAAGAAAAAAGAAAGAAAGAATGAATGTGGTATAATATGAAAAAATATGATGATCAGGATACACAAAGAATTTAGTAACTTATAAGAGGAAAGAATTTACATACGATGTGAAAAATTCAAAAATTTCATTGCGTTTCAACGGGTAACCATTCGAAAAAGTGAGAAACATTGACCTATTTTCCTCTAGGTCAATCTCTTCATGTGAGGATGATTCTTGTGGGTCCAATGTTGCATGTGTGATTTCCTGACTGTCTAGAGACGATGATCCACTAAAACTACTTGAAGCCATGGACTCTGATGAAATATTGGATCCATTACCATGATTACCTAATCCGTTGTTGATTTGTCTAATCACTGGATTCATCATAGCATCTGCAAATAGGACATTACAGACACTATCCATTATATGTGAGATGCGATTAACCATGAACTTCTGATTGAAAAAGAAAAATCTTTGATTAATTGGCTCGTTGAAGATTCTAGATAAAGTGGGGATATCATCTATGCTAGCTGGTATTGTCGCATTGGGTTGAAGACACTGAAGGCATGCTACCGCTTCATTGAAGAGTTCTTCCATTGTTTCATTGGGATGAGAGGAGATGGTTTCTATTAGGTTATAGTAACCTATCTCTTCCATTAGAAGCCAGAAAGCTATGACCAACTTAGCTAACTTAGAGTCTTTTTCCATACGATCGATGAAGATATTGTATAACCAGCATTCCTTCTTGTAGAACAACATAAGATCTAAAACACTTCCGGTCATTGTCATACTGCAACAAAATGATGTATAGGGTGTAAGCGAGGAAATTTGAAATATCAGACTAAATTTTAATAGTTCGAAGAAAAACTTCAATGCTTTAGAAAAATATGAAAATGAAGAAAAAGAAAAAAAATTCTCTTCAAATTAACAATAATAAAATGATTACCCAATCCAGTTAAAGATCCACAAGAATGCAAAAGAGCTAAAAAACATATAATAAGATCCATATTTCATTACTACGCCAAACAAAGAAAAACTTGTAAAGTGACTGAAATATTAACTAGCAAGAGAACTTCTACATCTTTATAGGTAACCAGAAGATTGGTTTACAATATAAAGCTTTTACACGGTTGAGCCTACGCTCTCAAGACTAGAAGTAGAAGGGAGAAGTTTACTCTATGACTGGGTGAAAGAATAGCAGCAAGAAAGAAAGACTGCTTTTGCCTCTCTAACAGGAAGACCTTCTTCTATCTGTAATCTTTTTCGATAAAAATGAACATGAGATTTGCCTTTTGTAATTCTCTGAAATGTTCGTGTCTAGTTGTATGCATTTAATGTAGAATCTTTCGAAGATAAGTCAAATCAAAACATAGTTGTACGTTGTAAATCTCTGAGTACGCGAGAAGGTTCTAGGACCCGTCACTAATTATATTCCTTATATAACTCTTGAAAAAAATGTGTTCATATTCACAAGGGATCTTCAAATATAAAATTTGTAGGATCCTTTTCGATGAACACTTTTCATACATCGGTTGATGATTACATGTCCTCTTACATAGATTTGGATTGGGTTATATAGCTCCACCTAGAGTCTAAACCGCTATAATACACCCGTTCACATAATGTTGCTCGAACCAGCTAGGGGAATGGATTGAGAAGGTATGACAGGTGTAAGAAATGGTTATGGGTCGCGACAAGAGATGCACAAGTGGGTCGCACCGCCCATTACTCACTTTTTATAATCTATCTCCTTTTCTTTAGGTGTACTCTCCCTTAATCTTGGAGGAATTCTATGTAATAAAATTCATAGGTCTCAAGTATTATCAAGTCTCAAATATTGGTATGAGAGCTCAAAGAAACCATCCCCATGGCTAATCCCTAAGTGACTACCTAGTCAAGGGTATCACTATGACGATTACAAGTTTCACCATCTCTCACTCTCTTATTGCCTAAAAAGGTATTCTCATTCACTTATCTAATTGGAGATAATCCCTTCTTCAAATATGGAATTCTCTTAATCATTAATTCAATTGGAGAGAACATTTCTCCTCTCTATATGTGGAATTCTCTCAATTAATTATTTATTGGGAGAGAGAATCTTTCTCACAAATAAAGAAACTATAACATACTAAAGAGGTGGCACTCTCATGTCTCTATAGGTTGGCCTATGACCCATTAACCTATTTAACCTTGTTGAATTCTAGGTCAAGGTGCTAGGGTCCAGCCCAGTAGCAAGTGAAACCCAAACCCTTGGCCACCACAACTTAAGGATTCCCGAAACCCTCCCCCCTTAAAAAATTTCCCCATCGCTTAGGTCGGAGTTTCATCTTAAACAAGTATATGCATTTATCATACAATTGTTAATAATTTATTAAATTAGTTGGTGTACTATGACATAGCAGTCACATCCCAAACCTAGAATACTCATTAAGGAGACCTAAAGGTTTGCAAATTCAAATCTCATCCCAACCCGCGGGAGTGTGTAATGACCCTTACCCTTAAATTATAATTAATATAATTTAATTATAATTAACAATAAAACCCTTTGTGAAAGATTATACAAGTTTTGATGTCTAATTAACTGAAATTGGTAGTATTTGCAATTACAATTGAATATAGGGTCCATTAGGTTAATATTTAAAATATTGGGGCAGTTATGTAATTTTAATTTTTATGGAGATTAGGGTTATGACGTAAAAACAATAAGGGTGAAGTGGTCGTATGACCAAGTCTCTTGGGGTATATTAGTCCCTTCACTTTTGGAATTCAAATGCTGTAACCGAATTGGAGAGAGGGAAGTTACCTTATTCCTTCAAACTCCATCCAAACAGGGGGATATGTATTGGAAGGAAAGATCCTAGAGAAAATCTCTTGCCTTGTAACACATGACCAAGAGAGAAAACAGATCTGAGATTTCTGTTCTTGCTGAAGGAAGAAAGGAGAGAAAGCAAGAAAGAAGAGAAAAGAAGAAAAGAAGAAAAAGGGGAATGAAAGAGAAAGAGGAAAAAAGAAGAAGGAAGCTAAGGAGGATTAAATCTTCTTCAAGTACAAAAATCTGCAGAAAACTGATAGCTTGGAGAAGAGGTAGGTGTTCCAAGGATCTTATAGTGATTATATTCATTGGAATATAGTAACCTATTAGATATGATCATCTAGGTATGGTTTTTTGTGATGTTATGTTTAGAATGCATGTATTGTGTGATCTAACATAATTGAATTTACTATATATTGAATATCTTGATATGAATGTGATTGATGTGGATTTAATGACATAATATTGATTTTGAAGGTTTTTGTCAGATTCAATGTGTATAACCTGAATTTTAATAGGGATTAATTCGTAATTAATTTAAATTAGGGGTAATTTAAAAATTTAGTAAGTGGTTACATATTAGACTTAGACTGCTTGTGATTGGTGGGTTGCACAATAGAAAACTAGAATGCTTCACACACAATCATAACTCTTTAAGTTATAATGTGTGGCAAATATATTTAAGGGACACTTAGATCATAATTTAATGGGTAACAAATATTATAATCTAAAGTAATTAATAAATCTAAACTATAGGTTATAAACAAATATTATTTAGCATAATAGAAAACTGATTTAATGGATCCAACTAAAACTAACGAAACGGGACCTAGCACTAATGATTAATTAGTTTGACTTAAGTAAAGCCCCAATAAGATTAAAGCCCAACTAAAACTTAAGCCCAATTACCCTTATTAAATAACTAATTTTCGTCCTAATTAAATATTAATTAATAAAAGGTAAGTTACAATACAACTAGGACTTTAAACTAAGGATAGAACCACCTCTAATATTCCTAATATGATTAAAATACTTAAAACCAAGGGTTAGGATTAATTATACTAATCTAAAGGTCAAGATTAAAAGGCAACAACCTAAACTAATTAGGATAAATATTAGATAATATTAATTACTAATTCACACTAGAATTAGAACACCTCTCATCTGAAGGCTATAAATTAATTAATCTAATCTAAGGGCTAGGATTAAATACATAATCCTAAACTAACTTAAACTCTAGAACAACTAGGAGACAACTCTAAAAACTATATAAACACTAGTGGGTCATCCAAATCATAAAACATAAATCCAAGTTGATTGCTGGAACTAAAAAGAGGAAGATCCAAAGCTTTAATCAAGGTGAGTAATTTCGATTACTTTATACTTTTGATTTGGATTAGGTGATATGCCATATTCTCTGAATATGACATAGCACAAACTTCAAATCATTGTTTTATACTATTCTATAAGAACAGAATCTGGAAAATGGTACAGACCTGATCGATTGAGTCTCAGACCACTGTAAATATTTTATATTCTTCAAAGCTTCCCCTGTGAGTTACGATTCCAACAAAACAAGTTTTAAGTGATTCCGATCAATACTGACCAAGATATGACCAAATGAGTGACTGTAGGTCAAATCTGGAAAAACCCAGAAAACCCAACCGGCGGACTAACCGGCGTGCCGATTAGCCTACCGATTGACCCAATTGGTCCAGCAGCCTACTGGGGTGCCGGTTGCCTGCCGGGACCCTGCCGGTTCCCATTGTGGTGACTTGAACCTACTGCCTAGCCCACCGGTGGCCAACCGGCGTGCCGGTTCGCCTGCCGGTGGCATAAACCATTGTTTGATGTGATTTTGATATGTTGCCTAGCCTACTGGTGGCCAACCGTAGTGCCTGTTAGCCTACCGGTAGGGCCAATTGTACTGTGTGATGGATTTTAAGCCCCTGCCTAAGCTGCCGGAAGCCAACCGGCGTGCCGGTTAGCCTGCCGGACAGCCCAATAGTGTTGTTTGATGACTTATAGTTGTTTTTAATCATTTGAAATACTTATATGAGATTGATATGTATTTATTTATGATTAATTATTTATATGTTATCATCATGGATTTTATTGAATTATGGTTATCATGATTGATCATCTACATGCTATCATCTTGATCTTAT
>JAUPMG010295663.1:0-17196 GCA_031762675.1 Pachysandra terminalis | reverse complement strand
CTTTTTAATAAAAAATTATAATTTTATTTTTTAAAAATCATTTTAGATTGTAAAATATTTTTGATGGGAAAACGTTTTACACCGAACGAAACGGAGGACAGAACCGCTTCATCTTAACAAATGGAAATAGTTGATTTCATTTTCCTCTAGACAATTCCAACACGCAAGTGGAGGGGTAATATATTTATTATATAGACACTGTCCCTCTTTCACTTTTTCTCTCTACATCTATCTATAAAAAAGAAGGTTTTAATTGTAGTGTGAGAAAAAGTACGAAGAGCAAAATGGAAATTTTAGAGGAAGAAGAGGAGTACAGCTGGAGAGAGGTGAAGTTGCCGTCGATGATACCGGTGGTACCACAGCCGGAGTTGGAGCGAGAGACGGGAGAAAGGAGAAGAGGGAGAGACATAGTGATAGCCATCGATCACGGCCCCAACAGCAAGCATGCCTTCGATTGGGTTCTTATCCATTTCTGCAGACTCGCCGACACCATCCACCTCGTCCATACCGTCTCTAGTTTAGTAAAACCCCCACTCAACCTCAAATTAAAACTCTTCTACTTCAATTCTCATTCTATTACTATTACCTCCCCAACATTTTAATTTAATTACATACAGGTGTGAAGAACGAAGTTGTTTATGAGATGAGCAAAGAACTCATGGAGAAGCTCGCTATTGAAGCCTTCCAGGTCGCCATGGTTCGTATTTGAAGTTTTGAATCCTACATCTTTGTGATTTTTTTTTTCCCTTCGAAAGGGTGATTTCTGAATTTATTTCTTGTTAAAGCAGTAATATGGAATTTGAATAAATTAATTAGGTGAGGACGGTGGCTAAGATCGTGGAAGGAGATGCAGGCAAGGCGATTTGCAGGGAAGCCGATAGAATAAAGCCGGCGGCGGTGGTGATGGGTACTCGTGGTCGGAGTCTACTCACCGGGTCAGTCTTCTTCTTCTTTGTCCTTTTCACTCTTTCATCTTTACTTTTCAAAGGCTGGGGATATTTTTGAAACTTAGCCATATAATAAATAACTTGTAGTCAAGAATAAGAAAGAACCTTTGACACGCAAACTATGTCCACCTACCATGTTATGTTATGTCTCTATATCTAGATGAGTGGGTCCAACAAACACATCGGATGGATTAAAATGATGATAGGTTCTGCATCTCTCTTTTTTTGCTTTCTTGTGATTCAAATATTTGATTTTGGTGACATGAACTAAATAGGAAGCTTTTTTGTTGTTGTTGTTGTTGTGTCTGTAAGCCTTTGCAAAGCATTTTTCAGTCAAGCATTGGAACCCTATATAATACAGTTCTTTGAAAGGAACCCAAGGAACCATAACTTTGCCCCAACGAAGACTCTTCCATGATCATGTAGCTTCCAAATATTATTTGCTGAAGCATATTTGGATATAAGAACACGAGCCCAAAGTTCATCCTGGTATTGTACTAGTCTCCAGAATTGTTTGGCCAACAAGAATCGTTTTCCTAAAGCCCAAGCCACCTTCCTATGCCCTTACGCATGCTTACACCATCCCTTGGAGATACGAAAACAAGACATTTGATAAATTGGGATAGGGATTTGCCTCTCCATCATTTTACTCTTTCTTTAAGCTGGAGGATAATTCCCCAAAAACTAGATTTCTTATTCTTTTGCATATCCCCAAATATTTATCTTGAAATCCCACTCTACCAAGATGATCTTTTGAAGCTTGTGATGCATATTCTTGCTGGACGTCAGTCACGTCACCCCATAACTTGCTGACATGAAATCACACAAAAATAACTGCAATACAAGATTGAAGGGCTACCTCTTGCTATCTTTATCCCTCTTGACTCTTTTCTCATCCTCAACTTTCTAAAGCATTCAAGATAAAACATTCATGCCTATTATATATAAGTACGGAGATAGACGATCGATCTCCTTGCCTTGATGGTTGAACATTACAGTCAATATGCAAGCATTGATTAATTGGCATAATTTCCTTTTTAAAATCTCTATTCCATCCGATCATATGCTATAAGAAGAATTGCCCCTTTTCACTTTTTCTTTAGGAAATAGCACAATTCATGTGCTAATAAGATATTGTCAGGTAATTGTTGTTTGGGAACAAGGCACTTTGCCAAAATCTTTGATATAATCTTGCACAGATTAATGGATTTATATTGCTCCCATCTCTCAATTTTTTTAGTATTAGGGATCAGAACAATATTCGTATGATTTATGATTTATTGAGCAATCAAAGAAATTAGTGATAACACAATAAAAAAAAAAAAATTTAATCGTTTCTCAACTGTGGTACTAATAATATATATTTTGGAAGTCAATAGGAAAACACCAGTGAAACTTGGTTATAAAAGCTTTTAACGTGTAATGATTTTTCAGTGTACTGAAGGGAAGTGTAAGTGAGTATTGCTTCCACAACTGCAAATCAGCACCCGTTATAGTTGTTCCTGGGAAAGGTATAATTCTGGTCTTTTGTTCCTATACTCTGAAACCCAGTTTTTGCAATTTTAATTAATAGGCTCTAGGAAATTTTTCTGATTGATTTACATTTTGAACCAGCAGAAGCTGGAGAGGAATCCGTAATCTAATCAGGAGGTGGTTTAGCTGATGTATGATTGAGATTGTCTACTTTTTATGTAATGTAACAACAGATGGATCTATTTGGTAATGTTTGTTGTAGCAGTTGTTATGGTGCCCCTATTATTGTTAAATACAAGCTATAATGCAAATTGTTTTGCTCTTGATCCATTTATCAAGACCAGCAACCAGAAATAAAGAACAAGCACTAAAATAAACGAGTTCCTATTTCCTAAAATCTTTAATTGCCACCTGGTAATAAATTCTGCCACAGACATGCAAAAGATTAAAACTTTATGCACGCATATTTTTCTTAATGAAACAAAAGCTACAAGCATGTATTAGTAGATGCTTTGAATTTATTTTTCATTTTTAGATGAATTAGCATGTGTTAATTCATGCTTTGAAATTTAGATGATGCCAAGGATATATTAATCTACTCTAAGCAATCTGTAACTATTATCAAAATTAAAAAAAAAAAAAAAAAGGAAACATGAAATAATAGCAAGTTTTACTACCAAGTCTAAAGCTCACTAACCGACCTTAGCTTGCGAGACTCGCTCCGATTACCAAAGCAAACTTCCAGTTTTTATGACCAATCAAGCAAGGCAATAACCAACAAAAGGAACAGTTGATACTAGCACCAAACCTGCCAAAGCAAATTAACCATGCTCGCATAACAATAAGGTCCAAAACCACCTCCCAGTAAAAGGGGTTGGGGCATCTTGGTTATGGCTTTGTCCAGGTCAGGCAAGCTGAATTCAAGGTCAGGCTATCCTATGAGGAATTATTTAGGTCAATATGTCCAGCATATTGCAACCACCACTCTCTGACTGTTCATACAGCACGTCATGTTCCAACTCATACTATGACAAGCATTGTTGGACAGTTTAGAGATAAGATGGTGTCTGTCCACTGAAGACAAATAAATTAATTTAAAAGTATGTAACAATAATATGAAGAAGAAAATTTGAGAACCTTACAAAAATTTGGATCTCTGTCTCTTCTTGATGCTACTCATGGTCCCAAACAAAAATCCGTATCATTGTCTCATGGTTATACTGCATCATTAGAACACTGTATTCTTCAAACTAAATTTCAGCTTTATGTTGGATGGTTAAAACTTGCAGTAAACACAAGGAAATCATCTTGAGATTTTTGGTATCTCGTTTGATGAAAATTTAAAGCATGCAAAAAAGAAATATATTTTTTAAGCAAATTTTTGTTTTACATGAATACCTAAAAGATATTTTTTCAATACCCCCAAAATAAAATCGACCACCAAGCAGCTACCTTGTAAGAAAGGAAAAAACAAAAACTGCTCATCAAATCCAAAGAGTCTAGAAAAGGGGCATTTTTTTTTTTTTTTTGATAACTTGGGTGCCCGGGCCTTAGGCCCGACTAATCCACTCAAATCCGAACCTGCCCAGAAAAGGGGCATTTTAGTTACAAAATATAAAGCAAGAACAAAAATTTCCCTGCTGTAGAGGCTTCTGTTCTCCACCATAGCACCTACACTTGACATTTCAATTACAAAATTTAAAGCAAGTATACAAATTTCCTTTCTGCAGAAAGTTCTGTTCTACAGAAATAGAAAAAAGATTACAGAAATATAATGGGAATGGAAGTTCTTATATACAAAATTCTACTCATCTAGTTATATGGACAATTGCTGGAAATCCATTGACAAATTTGCATGAAACAATCTTAACCGTCAAATATATGGAAAACCTTCATATCCACAATTATTTTATTACATTTTCCAATCATCTTATCTTATCTCTATATCAGAAAGCAAGAACCGTTCAATGTATGAAACTTTGCTATGTATGTCTGAGCAACAAAATAATCTGCACATGTATCGCATTAATTCCAGAAAAAATGAAAGTAGAAGGCACTATTTCTACAAGAGTGAAAGATGCAGGCAGGCATTTAATTGCAAACTAAGAAGCTTAACTGCTCAGCATTTACACCAAATGAGATATTACTACACCACAACTTGCACGGCAGATCACAAAAAGTAAGGAGAAGCACCCATTTGATGCATGAGAATCATGACAAGATCCCAAGCACAGAAAGGTAATGACAGGGAAAAGAGCTCGATTTATTCACTTTTTGTTGGTTATAACTTGTTAGCTAAACAATTTGGTTAAGAATCCCCCACGTACTATTGCCTCAGTAACTTTGTGGAAGAAGCCTTCAGAAGCCATAACGGCCACCTTAATACGATCTGATGTAGCAAAACCCAGAGCCTCCATCAGCTCATGTCCCTTTGAGCATTCTTTAAAGGGCCCCTGCTACAAGTCCATTTCTATTACCTGTGATTGCTTATTTCCAATTTTCTCAACTCCTGTCCTTGAATACATATCACAAACTCGTGAATCTTGAGAGAAAAAACACCTAGTCCTAGAAATCTTGCCCAGTATTTGCGAACTTTGTTGACCAATAGTAACTTACCCAATCAAGACTCTATAGCTAGCAACCCCTGGTTCAACCTTATCTTCCTCAAGCCCTATGAGCAGGTTCAAAGCCTTGCCCCAAAAATTCTTATTTTCATATGCTGCAAACATGTTTGGTGCATTAGTCATCAGGCCTGTGACCCACTTTTATCACGTAGACTACGCTGTTCCTGACCTAATCAACATCACTTACTTTCCCTTAAGCCTCAATGAACAACACAAGATTCCAAATCCAGCTGAAACCCTGCAAATTGTATTCATGTTGCAATCTTTGGGCCCCATCAATATGTCCACATTGTATAGAAGATCACAGCAGGGCCATATACATCTCCTTAGTGGATTTAATGTTCCTAGCGTCCATCTCCCTCATCAGCGATTACCCAACTTGGGCGGATAGCATTTATGTATGATCATCCAGTTATACACCTAAGTGTCTGGTTTGAAGCATTGGCTTCACAAGCTTCCAAATGCTTCCTTTGCACACTCAACACTGCCTGCTAAGGGACTGCATCAATGAGGTTTCAGTAGTTAAAATGTTGATTTAAACTAGATGTTTGGCACGTGAATTTCCTTCTCTACAGTACACATTCAAGGTTAGCTGCCACCCCACAAACCATTTATCAGCCTTCTTCAATCCTTCACTAGCAATAGATTCATACCACATTCTTTCCCGATTCCCCCGAGTAATCAACCACCACATATGAATCAGTTTTGACGAGTTTATGAAAACCAGTGTCCCAGGCCGACTTTAGGCTTTCTCAAAGAACCCAGAGATCAGCACAAAGATCCCATTCTTGCCACGAATCCTTTGCAACAAGGTCCATTTTTCATCTCTAATAAAGCTTTTTGCGCCGGCCTGATGCCTCACCTGGATTTCCTTTTGAGCGCCATCTGTGTTGAGTTTATACCACTGTCCTTGCAAGAGTTGCTGGCTCTTCACAGATCATATGTATTCTAGTCCTTCTAAATACCCAATGCTAACAATACATGGGTCACTAGGGAAAAATGACTTAAAAAGAAAAAAAGAAGAAGATAAATTTGAAAAAATAAAATCTTAAACCTCCTAATAAAAAGGAAACTCATTCCTTAAAGATGCACACGAACTATAGAAATTGCAATTTTACGCTCTAAACTACAAATGCAATTTCTAAAGGATGATATATTAAGCTCCCTAACAAGCATCATTGAGCTTTAAGGTCTAATTACATGTGAAAAACTGCGTCAGTTGTGGGTTGCAATGTGTAAAAGATAAATGGGGAAAAGGAAAGAAACAGCCAGACAACCTCACAAGGATTGCGTGGTTGATCTCAAAACAGGGCTACATCTACAGGCAAAGAAAATCAAAACAGCTTCCACTACAAGGTGAAAATTACAGAGAAAAACCAGACCCAAAGACACACAAAAGCATCAAGAACACGCCCTTAATAAGAATCCAAAAACAGGAGCACAAAAGAACACCCCAAATCTCCCTCTCCCAAGGTACGAGCCAAACACTTTATCCCAGTAAGAGATTTCACATCAAATAGTATTCACAAATCCAGCCTAAAGAGAGAAAAATCAAACGCAAGATATCTAAAGCAAAATCTACATAGAAAACCTTACAAATAAACCTAAAACAGCAACACCAAAAATCAGTATCATAAACAAATATGAACAACCGTACCTAGAGAATTTGAGAAATATTTTATCAGTGCATCACTACTAGTATACACCTAATTATAGCTCAAATCAACATCTCACGAAACTGAATCAAACAGCATTACCCAGGAATCCAAAATTAGAGAAGAAACGTGAGTATGTTACCTTGTTTTTTTTTTTTTTTCATTGGTAAGCTCATTTGTCAAGCAAAGCAAGCCAATCGATCCTGCTAAGTGGAACTTGGGCATCATATACGATAATGTTGATGATTTTGATAAAAGCCATGTTCCTCCAGAGAATTTTGGAAGGAAACGGAATTTAGGAATATTAGCGTTTCGGAAGGTTGACGGTACAGGCATTTCTTTAAACGGAAGGATACAGTATAGGTATTCTTCTGTTGTTTCTTGATAAACTGCTAATCACTTGTTTGGAAAAGGAAGCGCGATTCAGTTTCATGACATGAGAAATGAGATTTGATCCAAAGAGACGAAGAAGAAGTGGTTCGTGTTCATCGACCCAGATAGAGGAAGAAGAAATTGCATCAGAAGCAAACGTATAACCAGAAACCCTAACTCTTCATTGCTTCATAGTATGTCCTGTTACGGAAAATGTTGTCTTCCGATTTGAGTCGCTCAGTGGCGGCTCGTGTCGGAATCGGATCGATGCCCAATCCTCTTCCAAGGCTTAACTCCACCAGACCGGACGGTCCACCCAATAAAATCATGGACAACTCGGTTTTCGGTTGTTACAATTTCTCTGTTGATTTTTTAAGGCTCCGTTTGGATCTCAAGTAATGCTAGAAAGTTATGGAAAAGTAAAATGCAAGTATGTTGGAAAGTGAAATTTAATTTTCTTGAAAGTTGTTTAGTTGTATCAAGAAATGTACGACTATATAACAGAAAATTTTGATTTTGATGTTTGTTAATATAAATAAATGAGAAAAGTTTTTCAAAATCTGTCCATTTTGCCCTTCATTGTATAAGTGCAGGAAAAATGAAGCTTTGGTGGTAAAGGGTAGGATGGGGAACATACTCTTCTCCTCACTTTTCTCATTTTACTTACCCATAACTTCCTTTTCTTTTTATCATAAAACAAAGGACCATTTTTCTGCCATCAAAGGAATTTGATTAAAATATTTTTATGGGATCCACACTTTTTGAATACCAAAACACACATGTTATGCAAGAAAATCGTCTTTCGATACTCTGGCTATCAAATAGAGCCTAATATTTTCCTATTATTATTATTATTATTATTATTATTATTAGTATTATTTAGGGGAAGCAACGAATATTAAGGGCATGTTTAGCATTGCTTTCTTAGGTCCTAGAAGCGATTCTTGTAGAATCGTTTCATCCAAACGTTGATTTTTTTTTAAGTTACTATTTTCTGCTTCCAAATCACATTTGCAGTAATGAAATGTCTTATGGTCTTATATGCCCATTTTAAAACTTTTAAAATACCTATTTTACCCATGTCATCTTCACGAACAAAATTCTTACTGAATATAGATTTCCTACTCTACACAAGCTTCTCACAAATCTAACTTTGAAGCGCTTTTTCAATTGGTGATTATTGAACATCTTTTATTCCTCTAGAACAATTCTCCTGAAGCGCTTCATAAGAATCAATTTTAAAGGAATCGTTTTTCCCTCCAAGATGCAACACCAAACATGCCATAAAATCGTTTTCACTAAAAAAAATTAAAATTGTCACAACATGTGTGTTTGTTTTAAAAAAAAAAACATCAACAAACATATATTTTCTGTTTTGTGATAATATAATAGTAATATATAGAAGTAACCACAAGTGTCTCGTTCTCATCTATCAATCAATCATCAAGCCGAGACTACTGTGGATTGCATGATCCAACGATCTCAACTATCCAATCTTCAGTTAAAAACCGGCTAGCAAACAGAAACATCTGCTGCAACATATTTTGGATCATTCTAGGGTTGTGGCCCAACAAACTTAATAATCTAACCTCTTAAATTTCATTCAATGTATAGTTACCAAAAAAGGAAATTATATACTTATATGCCAATAAAATGTATCTTTTTTTTTTTTTTGGTCTTAAACCACGTGGTGTCCCTACACCCACATAGGTGTGGGACTAATCCACGTTCGTGGCAAGAGCATTAAAGGTAAACTCCTTGTCACGAGTGCTTCTAATAGAATTTGAACTTCAAATTTATTTTCGGAGACGCCCACTAGAGCCCAGCTTGCTACCAACTGAGCCACACATTGGTGGTTAATACAATGCATCTTACATCATATCATGGGTTCCACTGATCTAGGTAGGTCATACCTAGGTAAGCCCACTGAATGGTTTAAGAACTTTGATTTTTTTTTTTGCTGTCTAGTGGAGGGACTACAACAATTTTTCTGGATTCTTTAGACCTGGTTTAGAAATTGACATTTGGAGAATGCATTCCACAACTTGGAATGAGTTTTAATTGGTGGAATGAGTTCTCACAAATAAATGATCGTTTGGTTTGCAAATGCAGGATGAGTTATTCTAGAATGAGAAAGAGAAAATGTTCTTTACAAATTCACAACCCTGACTTTTGATTTTATCGAGTTTTGAGTTTTTTAGTTGCAAACTTGTAAGGCCTTATTTGTAAATTCATTTTGAGAATGCATTTGAGGACTTAGAATGAGTTCCAGTCAGTGGAACTCTCTCACAAATAAACAAAGACAGAATGAGTTCTCCCAAAATGGGAACCAAAAAATACCCTTCATCATAGAATTACCTCCAACCCTGATTTTGAGAATGGGTTTTGAGTTTTTGAAGTGAAACTTATAAATAAAGTGAGTAGTGACAAACTTATAAATATATTCTTTCTATTACAAATTATTGTGGAGTGTTATTATCACATTTAAAAGGGTATAATTATGCAAAGATTACACATGATTGAGGTTTTAAAAAAATAGGAAATTTGGTCAGAACTTATTTTAGTGTATGTTAACCAAATATCTATATTAGTTCAAAACTCATTGTGATACATGCCATCGAAACGCAACCAAGAAGCCTTCAAAATTAGTTCTCATAATGAATTTAGGAAACTTATTTCTGAATGAGTTCCTGATCCAGAGTGACTGCCAAACGATGCTTAAATAAAGTGAACAATGACAAACTTGTAAATACACCCTTTTCTTATTAAGATTATTTTGGAGTGTTATTATCACATTTAAAGGGATATTACTGTGAAAAGTTTATCTATAGCTATGAGATTACATAAAGACAATTATAATTAAAAGAACAAAATTATAAAATTTGATCAGAGCTTATTTTATTACTCTAACCAAACACATCCAAGAAGCCGTCAAAATCAGTTCTCAGAATGAATTTAGCGAACTGTTTCGTGGAATGAGTTCCAGATCCAGGATGCTTGGCAAACGAGGCCTTTACTTTAGATGCTTCAGAACGAATTCATCAAAGGTCGTAACTCGCAAGAGCTAGGAAGTTTCCTTACAGAAAGAAAAAGAAAAGGGAGCGAGGCTGTCGCAGTGCAAACTGGGGAAGAGATTGAGATGGGAAATTCGCCACCTCCAACTATCACATGTGGGTTCAGGAGAGAAAGAAAAAGGCAAGAACAAGATCATCCGTCACAGTCCATTAAAGTAAGAGAATCTTGGGAGATCATGCTAATGGATGGAGCGGGAACCCACCTGCAACTTGCCTCATCCATAATAACTGGAAGAAAAAGCAAATGGAAGGTTGAGGTTGAGGCTTGAAACCAGGGTTTTGGACAATTCCGACGAACCCATTGATCATGAATTGATGCAGAAGAGATGACCGCAAATGCTTATTTAGAAGCGTTGAATCGAAACAAGATGCACCGTAGATTCAAACCCGCCAACCTATTCGAACTCAACCCAATTAAACAGGCTAAAGTTGACCCATTTATTAATCGGGTTGGGTTTGGATTTGGGTTCCATGATTTTTCAGCCCATCACCCAACCCAACCCGTTTATAACCTGATCCGACCCTGGACTGGCCCGATCCCAACCTGACTTTCAACCTCTAACTATATATATATATATATACTTTGGCCCCCGACAGAAAATTTCCTGGCTCCGGCCTTAATTAAACGTTTTATGCAAAATGATTGATAAACCTTTTCTTTTTTATTCCTACTGTTCTCATTGATCTAAACCTTCCAACCCATAGACCATGGTTTTATCCAAACCTCTTTGATCAGTATGATGACTACGTTGAAAATAATTGGATGAAAGGCTTGTCACCATTCAATGATCCAATCCCCAAATACCAATCACAGCCATCTGATTAATCACATCACCTTCTCAGACAATTATCAGTTGCAGTTGGGATGGTTGGCGTGTGCATATCATCTGATGGAAGTGAGTCTACAAGTAGGGACGTTTAGCTGATATACATGAATATAGTATAAAAAAAAAATGTAAAACTGATCATTCCATGACCACAAAGGGATTTGTTGGGATTCTTTCAACGGTATTAACCACGAGACACCACGTGTACAAGCCGTTGTCGGCTTGAAGTTGATATGTCTCTAAGAGTTTTAGAAATAGCCGGTCATCTTTTTTAGTATTGCTTATGTGGTGCATCTTGGTCCGCAGAAAACATCACACCAAATATCACAGATGATTTGCTTCCACCTTATTTAATGTTACCTTAAAAATCCTGAATCCATCTCTCAGTTCCCTTCTATACACACATATATGTATATATATACTATAGGCAGATTACGATCTGAATAGTATAGGTTTGTGAATCAACAAAGTAGTTGCACTTAGAAAATACAAAGAAATATTTGCATTTTGGTGTACCATAACATATTTGCTTCATTATTATTCATTCGAATGCTATTAAATCAGTACTACAATGCAACTATACATACAAATATGTATGTACTTGGGAGTAAAGAATCAGGACCTCGCGCACTCGGGTGCAAGTCCTCCAAGAATTTCTATGATAAAATTCGCGATCACATCTCCATCTTCAAATTGTTAGCTTCCAGATTCCCTGCAACAACCAGCCCTCCGTCTCTTGAGGTTCAATTCCAATGCAGTTTACAACATAGAACTATTTTCTTTTTCTTTTTTGTAGGTTTGACAATCTTTTTTAAAACAAAATCGTCGGCAATAAACACCTGCAATGTCTCTGGTAACATGAATCACATCATACCACGTAACCCCTCCATTAAACCGGTTGTTCCAGCTAAGGTGGGATAAGGTTTAGGGTTAGATTGTGGTTTAGGGTTTTTAGATTGATAGGTTACCCGTTTCATGGGATATTGTAACATCATGTGATTGATGTCGCATGAGACATCACAGGGTTATATCGCGGTCCCGACTGACACAAGGTGGTCCTTGTTTCCTTTTCCACTTTCAACTTTAATGCATTTATCAAAAGCATATATTGTTGTTAGGTGGAGACTGATGTTACTGAGGTATTATGGAAGTACAATGATTCAACCATTGACTCTGCTCGTTGAAGGGTATAATAGTAATTTCACTTCTTGTTATGTTTAGCCCCAACTATAAGGTATTTGCCATATTTTTTGTGGCTGCTTTTTGTAACACTTTTTCTAAGCTTTGGAGAATAATAGAATCTAGTGTGTATCCGTGGACTTGTGCATTATTTGCCGAACCACGTAAATCTGTGTCTTGAATGTGCTTGATTTCTTCTTCATCTTATTTATGTTTCTTTAACATATATAAGAGAGAAGATAATAACAAGAGGTTCAAATTTACCTGCGAATGGTTGCTGGGATGGAAATGCAGTTGATCTTCCTTGATGAAGAAAATCCAAATTGAAAAGGCTAGGGAGATCAGTTTCCCAAGTAGAGGATGGTTGAGCTTGCTGCAGTATAAATATGAAATCTATGTGAGAAAGACTGTATATAATAATTAACAAGGGGTAAAGGGGAACAAATTAATCCATCAAGTGTAGGAGAAATTACGAACAGCGAAGCAAGATGTGTCGAGGAACGTATCGGGGATCGTTACAGGACAACTCGTGGTTCTCCCAAGTCCAATATCAGGGGGATTCATTGCCATATCCAACCCACAAAATGAAACTACTTGTTGAACTGGATTAAGCTGAAGGAATGCAGGATTAACCATTTCTGACGACATCCCAGTGACAGGAAGAAAGCTACTGGTGCAAGCAGGAAATGCCTAGAAAAAATTATACGATCATACTACAATTAGCTATAGAAAATCTGTAGGTGGGAAATATTTATGGAGAAGTGAAGATTTGAAGTCCCAAAATATAGCATTTAAGTCTGAAGATTCAAGGTCTTCCTACATAGAATCTTTGAGGTTGAGAAAATAGGTCTCACAAGAAGCATGAGAAGTAGTCTTTAAATTAGAATTTTGTGTTCGAATTACCTCTTTTGTGAAGAAGTTATCGACGTTGAGGTCAAGCCTTGGATTCACGGCAGCCAATTTCATCGACAGAAACTGTTCAGACGGCGTAATTAATTAAGGGAGTGCCCAACAACAAGACTCTAATTAAGGAGAAACAATCATAAGAAGAAGGTCAACGAGTCTAATGATTTACCTCAACTTGTCTCTGAAGAGATTGAACATAGTTGATGATCTCATCTAGCATCCCTGCCTTGCCTGTGATCTTGTTGCATCCAGGGACTAAATCCTGCAGATGCTTCATCCTCTCGCTGATCTTTTCTCTTCTCACCTGAATATCATAGCGAAAAGAAACAAATTACTTTTTTTTTTTTTAAATTTTGAGAAACAAATTGTTAAGAAAGAAAGATAAATAAGATAAAGAAGAAATCAAACAACACACAAGACACAGATTTACGTGATTCGTCTAATACACACCAGATTTTACTATTCTCTAAATCTTAGAAAAAGTGTTACAGAGAACAGCTACGAAAAATATAATAAATACCCCGTAATAAGGGATAAATATAATGGAGAGTGAAATTAATATTATACCCTTCAACCCCAAAAGTTCGGGGTCGGATCATCAGTTCCCGAATGCCTGAATGCCTCGGTACCATCAGTCTCCGCATAACAACACAAATTACTCAAAATGCACAACAAGATCAATTCAAGAGGCCCCAGATTAATTAACAAAGAAATTCCCAGACTAGCTTACTCGTTCGGCTAAGCTGTGGCTATCAGTTGCCTGGCCGCGACGTGCCCGGACATGAATATAATCCGGTTTCTGAACTTCAGAAGTTTTTGAATTCTCCTTTGAAGTATCAGTCGAAATTTCTCTGTTGTTGTTTTGCTCTGTGACCTTGGATTCTACCTCCTGTGCATCTCCTTTGATCCTCTTGTCTCTCCTGTCTTCTTCGGCTAAATCAACCTGTATAAAGATAAGGGTTTGATTAGTAATTCCTTTATTACCAAAATTCATCAACCCCACAATAAAATTTTCAATACCTTGAGAAATCTGAGTTTCTTACTCTCCCACACAAAGTTCTTGCTTGATTCACAATCATTCTTCAGAATTTTAATGTAAATTAACAGCAATTTATGAGTAATAAGCAGAGAAATCGAATCGGCTCTCACAAAACATACCTTTTGGTTCAGGGTCTTATCAGCTTTTCTCTTCTTGAAGTTCTCGCTCCCAACCGTCGAAGCCATCTTTTCCGTCACAACCGACTCTCTGCCTTTCTCCTCCACTGTCGCCACCGTCGGCGGGCAACTCGAAGTCCTTGAAATGGAATGATCCATTGCAAATCCAGAAGAAGGAAACCTGGTCATCTCTGTGGCAAACTCGGTGTTCGGAATCGAGTAATTACCGAAACCGGGCCACCCATTTTCTAAACCTGGGTCAGCCTTCATCGACCGGTTCGCAAGCTCTCGAATTGTCGGACCGGTGTTGATAAGAGCCTGACACTGTTGCGGTTGTGTCTCTTGAGGTGAAACAGAGAACACGCCGTATTGGGTCTGGTTCAAGTAACGCAACCGAGCTCGTTGCCTCTCGGGCAGAGTTAGCTCTACACCGTTTCCAGCGAAATTTTCCGGAGTGTGCAAACAATGTAACATCTCCGGTAATGCACTGTTCATCACCCTCTCTGTTCAACTTTGGAATGTATGTTTAAAGACGAAGAAAGATTTGGGGGTATCTATTTATTAATAGAAGAAAAGAAAAACCGCCGTGATGTTTGACAGTGACGGCCGGTATCTAACTCAAGTGGCCGGAATAAATAGAAGATTAGATTAGAGAGAGAGAGAGATAAATACTAGGGCAGAGAGCCATATCCATAAGCAGAGACAGTGGGAGTGGTCCCAAGTGACATGACCGCCACGTGGGAGTGTTTAGAGAACGGAAAACGAAGAACGGAGAGAAACCAGACGGGGACGGTTTTGGGTTTGGACCGTGGAAGAATATCTTTTAAGATGGGGGCGATAGGGCCCATGGGGGGAGGTTGGTATTCGTTACGTGTTTACTCACGTGCATTTGTACTGCGGCTCTGACATGTCAGAGTGATGACGTGGCTGAGGCAACGGGAAACGGAACGTTCGATTTCTTTTTTGGTTAGTAGTGTTGGGGTTGTAAGGCAGATGTCAGATGTGAGAAACAAGCCCAACAAGAGAGAGCAATTGGCTTGGTTACAGTATAGATGGAGAAGCTGTGAAAAAAATAGGAAAAAATTTCTACATGTTCTGTTTAACTTTGAAATAACCTTGCCAACGTAATTTTATAATAATATTTATCGAATAATTGTACCTATTTTTTATTAATTTTTAAATTATTTTTATTTTATTTTATTTTTTATCGTTATTTAACTTATATCTCATAATAAACGATATGTATATAATAAATTCAAGTACACGTGACAAGTTTACAATGAACGAGCTTGTATCTCATTATAGTGAGACTTCTACCTTACTGCAGCGATTTGTACTGGATAATAAAGAGAGTACATATTGGTCATTTTCAATGTTTTAACATCCGGCCCAATTTGACTGGTTGAACCGATACCCAATTAAAGAATCCAGCCAGTGGGATTTTAACCCACTTTGCTTTGCAAACTGGTGCAACCCATCGATTTAACTGATTTAACTAGTGACTCGATCAGTTAAGATATTTTTACAAATCTGACCCGGTCCATTGATTGGTTGGTTTTATTTATGATAATTTGTGTTGGGTATTTGGACTAGCATTGTATTTTCAATTTTTTTTTTATGGTGTTTGGAATATTGGCATATGGTGAATAATTTTTATTTATATTATATTTTAATATATTATAGTAGCAAATTCCTTATGCAAGTACGATTGATTGGTTGCTTCCTGTTTCTGATTTCATACTAATAAATTTATATTGTAATATATGCAACATCAATTCATCAAATTGACCCATCTGTTGAACCGATTTGACTCAACCCACTTTATTTATCATTTAATATCTGAATCGGGTTTTAAAACATTGATTATTTTAACTCCTATCTTTGTTAGGATCATTTGATTATTTCAAAATTAGATCGAACGGTTTTCATGATTTTTTTTTTCTAAAATAGACGTTATAGCTAGATTCCCAAAATATAAAAATAAAAAATAAAAAATAAAAAATAAAAATGCTTACATTCATTGTTGGAAGATTCTACATGTAATAAACGGTGGGTGTGTAGTCAGATCCTCCTAAAACCAGACACTTTACGAACTACCTCGTTTGTAGTTTTACTAATAATAGTAATGCTCCTTCTACAAGCATATCTCATTTCAAGCTTTTTGGGTCATTAGGGTAAGTGTCGTTGTTAAAGCAACTTTAATTGCTTCTAGAAAATTGCAAACGAAAGTAAATCATTTGCGATTTTTTCGGTGATACCAATCACATGATGCCATGGAGACACCAGCAAAACGATAACCTATCAATTTAACGAGCTGGGATTCTATTTGTTGGGATTTCGTGTGTTCAGCGTGTGCTGTAGAGACAAGTTCTGAAAGCAAAATGGTATTTTCGCCTCCGGATATAAACTCCACCCTCAGATTTGTCTCTATAACACAAGACGAACACACGGATCCCAACGCATAGAATCCTGGTCCCAATCTAACAACCTTAAGACATAATCAATCGCCTATCTTAATCGGGACATGGATTATTGGTTTTGTTTGTGTCTATCTGACATCATGTGGTTGATGCCATCGGAAAAATCAGACCAAAATTATAAAATTTTTAATTTAATATAATGGATAATAATATATTTATGAAAAACCCAAGTACCTATAAAAGGATTTTCTTCCTATCTGACACATAGTTTTAAATTTCGTTTTTTTCATTGATTTCGTAGAGCAAAACGAAACCGAAATATTTGAAATTTCGTTGGAAAACATTTTTTGATTAAATTAATTAAACGAAATAAAAGCATCTTATTTTGCAAAATTTCGCCGAAATAAATCCACTTTTTCATTTATTTAAAATATTTAATATATACTTAATTTTAGTCTATTTTTTTTAATAACTACTAAGTAATAATTTCTAAAATATAAAAAATAAAGTTAGTCAATAAAAAGTGATATCTTCATTAAAATATATTATTAACATACAAATTTT
>JAUPMG010295652.1:0-17196 GCA_031762675.1 Pachysandra terminalis | reverse complement strand
AGAGTACGCATTAGGCACCCATATATACATAGTATTCTTGTATAAGTCACCGTGGTGATGAATTCAAATGTTTTAGCGTGCATTGCATTAGATGTTGACGTGAAATGAATATGAAAAGAACACCTCATGCATTGCATATACATGTTATTGAATGTGATTTAGAACTCTGTGTAGAACTTATGAATCCCTAAACATACTTCTTACTGGCTAGTTAGCTTATGCCGTTTGGCAAAACAATTTCAGGTGATTTAGTTTCCCCTATCGTTGAGGAGCCAGAGACTGAAGTGGACGATCCTTACGCTGTAGAGGACGACCACTATCTGCCTATCTATTTGTAGCTTGTATTCGTGAATGTATATTTTTGTTATGTCCTTACTTATTTTTCTTCCTTGTAGAGGTTTTGTTACTGTAAAGAACCGTTGTTTCTTTTTGATGAGTGATCGAGGCTATTTGATCTTGGCCCTCATTTATATGGATATGTGTGTGTGTGTATATATATAACTTTGACTTTTAACCTAGAATGTTTTCTATCCAATTTTTCCGTTGCTTTTAGTTATCATTAAATGCTTTATTTAAATTAATTATGTTTAATGTTGAAGATAGTGCCTTGATTGACCGCCATTCTCCCGTTGTGGAAATGAAGGTCATGTCTCTTGTCTCAATTAGACCTAAAAGGTCCTCTTTCGGATTCGGGACGTGACAGCCAGGCTATCCCAAATGCTGAGGTTTGATCACCGTCCAACTCATTTAATAAAAGTGTCATTGATGTTCGTAACCCTTCTGTTAGAAGAATCAACCATGATCAAATTTCAACTATGGTTAAAGATATGACCAGTCATATTGGTCGAAATCTAAGCCATGATGGTCAAAACATTCCGCTTAGGGGAAAATATACTCCTTAATTTCTATACCGAAACAACATTTTGGCTGGCTGAAATCATGGTTAATTGACCTCGCTTGAGGGACAATCTACTTAAGATGAAGACTACTCATTTCTATGGCCGAAATTGCATTTCAGCAGGCTGAAATAGCATTATGGATTGTCGAAATCACGGTCGGTTGACCTCGCTCGCGGGATAGCTCAAGCTTGGCCTACAGAGGTATGGTCGAAGAAGGCCGATATCCATCAAAATATCATCGGCTATTCTTTTTTATTAACCTCTTGGACATTTTCCTATACATGCGTCAAATATCCAAGAGGCGTGGAGCAATCGTTAGGCCATATTTCCTAAATAATCTGGAATGGATTAGATTTTGTCATGTGACTGTTTAGGCCATATTTTCACAAATAGTCATAAATGGATCAGATTTTGCCATGTGGCATATCATGAAGATGACACATGGCATGCAACATGGTGGCTTCAATGTAATCATGATAACTACCCATCATTACACATCTCAATGAAGAGACATGGAGGTGGTAGTTATCATGACCACTCTCAAATGACACATTATGAAGATGACACATGGGCGTGTCTTTTGAAAGCTTCAAAAATAGTTTTTATAACTACCTATATGTGGTGGGAGGAAAATATTTTCAAGTCAGAAGAAAGGCATGGACTCAGAAGCAAGGAAACGAGATTTAGGATTGTGGGCTAGGTGTCAACAAATTAAGAGAAATAAACCACCCACTATCCACAAACCGTTAGATGGTTGCAAATGAGGGGCTATAAGGCGAAATCGGCCAAAATGGAAAAAGGTCTCCACAACAAATCAATCAAAGCTACACATAGCTTCATCTCTGATCCTCAGTGATCATTAGTCTAGCATTCTGTAAAGATCCTGTTGCACTTACTTCGTCATCCGAACCAGTCGGCCACGGAGGAATCCCAGTCAGGTGTTCTTCAGTTAATTGTTCCTTGCATGCCAAGTTGTGCACCTGCGAAGTAGCTTAGTCACGTCCCACAGCTGGAGCCCAAGGAACCGTTAGAGGTTCTCTCTATAGTCTCTTGCATGCTGAATTATGCACCCGTGAAGTAGGTTAGTCACGTCCCATAATCGGAGCCCAAAGAACATCTGGAGTTTTTTGTATATTTCTTGTTTATCTTGCATCTTAGAAGGTTTACTTTCTGGTTGTATGTTATCTTGTTCTGGTTTATATATATACACACACACACACACACACACATATATATATAAGGTGCTGTTGATCGTGTAAAATCAGTTTCTCTGGATCGGCCAATGATCCTTTGAGATTGGAAGCCACATAATCGTCTGATTCAATCGGTTGTACAATCGACCGATTTACTTTGATAGTCAATTTACGCAGTTAACTTTTGTAACTTGTATTTCAGGTGAACACTTAAGAGTTCTGGCACGTCAGCACCCACTTTGACCATACGACCGAGAGTGAACCTACAAACCGACCGGAAAGCGAGTCAGAATTGATTTTTCGGACCAACACACACTAAATATAACATGCTTTTATCGTTGAGGATTTTCTTTCGTCGTACGATCCAAAAATATCAGGAAAATATCGCAGAAAGAATAACGCTATCACAACCAAAACTTTTTTGTGATATCCACCACCATTACTGATAATGGAAAAATAATTCTATGCCCAAATAGGATATTTGTTATGTACACGGACACCATTCATCACAAGATATGTCAATGACATATAGGGATGTAAGTAGGGTGGGTTGGGCCGGGTTCTATCCAGTTCAGGCTTAGCCCAAATTAAAATATGTTAGCTCGAATCCAGCCCAACCCAACTTGAACTGACCCCGAGCGTGGTCTGTCCAAACTAAATTTTTTGAGTTCAGGTTGGGTTCGGATTGCCCCGAACTCCATTGATTTCAAAATTTAGGTTGCATGAATAGACAAAAAAATAATGCTAAAGAATATCATGAAGGGAATGGCAGTTGGGCAGCCGATCAAATCTGCCAAAATATTAGGGTTTCAACCTTTCATTGTTTTAGGATATAAAGAGTTAGATATGAGCCGTTGGATTATAATTCATAAACGGCTTATATTTATTAAATAATATAATAAATATATTTTTTTATAGATTAAATATCGGTCCAGAGCTTTTAGGGTTTATAATCTTCAACTCAAATCCAGTTTAAACTCAACTTCAGGCTAAAAATGAGCATGGACCGAACCCAAACCCAAATCACTCTATCAGTTTGAGTTCTTATTAGGGTTGGGTCGGGCGGGTTTCGGGCAAACCGGGCCAAACTTACAGTTCTAATGACATATATGCATGATAGGTAAGACCCACACCTACAAAACATACATGTTCTGATTTAAATGGTGTTGAGGTACATATCAAATACCTAGGCCTGTCAACGGGTCGGATTCGGACCGGATCGCAACTGATCCGAGTTCGATCCGATAGCGAAATCCGAAAATCCGAATCCGATCCGAAATCCGACGGATCATGAAATAGGTGATCCGAATTTGATCCGATAGTGAAATCGAATATCCGAATCCGATCCGATAACTTATATATATATATAAATTATAAATTATAATCGAACCGGATCGGATCAGATCATTTTTAATCGGATTAGATCACTAAAATCCTCTACCGAATCCGGTTTTATCGGGTCGAATCCGGATCATGATCCGGTCCGTTGACAGGCCTACATATACCCCATCCGGATATAAAACTATTTTCCCTACCTCACATCAACAACACTTCAACTATTATGTTTTTGGTTCTGAACCGTCTTTCAGCTGGGGGTGGATCCTCTATTAGATAGCTAACAGGGACCGCCCATGTGATGTGAGACATCCCCGAAGGCGAAACGGTATTTTCGCATCTCGGACACTGAGAGGCAAAAATACCATTTTACCCCTCGGGACTGTCTCACATCACATGGGATTGCCTGTTAGCTTATCCTATACAAGCACAAGCACGTAAATCCAAAACAAATGAAAGTAAAAATATTCTACGTTAAACTTCAAAGGTGAAGAAGAAAAAAAAGACAATAACCTTCACAGGCTTCCCCTTTATTTTAGAACAACAAGAAGAATAAGAATGATGTAGAGCTGCAGCTTAATGAGCCCTTTATTCTTAAACACACTACAAAAGCAAAATATTTGGAACTGCATGCAAACACATTACTGCAGAATCTCCACAAAGGATCTGATGAAGGGATGTCAATCACAGCGGCTTTGTAGTTGTTCGTTTCGTTTCCGTCCATTCCGGTAAAACCAAGTTGATAGCCGCTGCAGTGACGGAGGATTGCAGACTCGCCCTTAATCATGCTTTTGTAGACTAATTTGGTGTTTTTCTACCTGTTATGTGCAATGACTGCAAATCTTGCCACGTCCTGAACATATATAGGGTTCACATCCTTTATGGGAAGATAAACATTGATAAGAATGTCGCTAGGATCATTAGGAGCAACAGCCGAGGCTGCATGATCAAGGAGAAGGAAGAAGGAAAGCACAAAAAGAAAGAGGGGAACATTAATGGATTGAATCTTCATCATATCTGTGTTTGTATTGTAAAGATGGTGTGGGAAGATTATGAGGTTGGTATTGAATTTATAGTAAGAGTTTGAGATTTGAGAACAACACACAAAGAATCACATTTTAAATGTTCTTGTATGTATCTAATGAGGTCCCCCCAAATAATATTTGGATAATTCTGAGCTTATGGTCCCTAGTACTGTAAATTTATATCCATTTTTAGTAATGGGACCATCATCAGACACACACACACACACATATATATATATATAATCCCCAATACTGTAAATTTATATCTATTTGTAGTAATGGGACCATCATCACACACACAGATAGATATATATATATATATATATATATTGGATTTTAGAGTTGGGTCAATCCGATTGGGCTGATTCGGGGTCTTCACTTCATGGGACGTCCATGTTTAATAAGAAGTGTGAATGTGGATAGCTTTCTCTTAATTGAATCAGGAGATTGAGTCCTAGGAAGAGTTGAGTTGAGTCTTATATATATATAAGACTCCTCCCTACCCATTATGCAATTCACTTTTGGGTGAGATTCCAATGTAGAGAATCACTCTTCATCTCTTCTTCTTCAAAAGATCTTGTTTTGCTATTGAGAATCCATTCAAAGTCCTAAGTTGATTGAGTGTGGATTATATTGTGTGTGGTTCTAGTATATAATCACATACACTAACGTGGGATGTTATCCGGTTTAATAGAGATCTTCCAATGCAAATTCTTCGTGTGCATTGAGGTACGTGATTTGGGTTGTCTACAACCTTTATATATATGTGATGCACATAACATAAAAAACTTTAAAAAAATGTGATGAAAATTATAACATAATATATGAAAAATATTTTAACTAAGATAATAACATTTCATTGAATTGAGATATAATTTTCACAGAAGTACATAATAAGGTAAGACGGGAACAAATGGGTTTTTTTGGCTAATCACAAAACATGTGAAACCAGATTTATATAATCTTCTGGATCAGAATTGGCTAATCCTTTTCATCTGTAACAAAAATATAGTTAATAGAAGCTCAAGAATAAATTGGAAAGATATGATAACTTACACATGACCAATAGTGGATTCACTACACATAGCAAAACAATTTTAACTTACTATGTTCTTACCATGCTAAGGAACCCACTCAAATCTCATGGTTTATAAGATTAACTCAGTATATAATCAAAGAAAATCATATGCGATATTGTAATGAGATTTCTCCTGCGGTATTAATAACTAGACACCGCGTGTACAAGGTCAGTATCAGTAACCGGTTTGAGATTGATACGTTGTCGACACAAAATGTTGTGTACTTTATTCAACACAAAATCTGATGATAAATTATAGAATAGTAAATTTTTGATATAAAGAAAATGATTTGACTCTCTTGATGATGTTCGATTATATGAGCGTCTTTTGATTAACGAGTGCTTTGATGAAGACGAGGTCAGATGGTGTGATTCTTGAACTTCAGATTGGGAGTAGGTGTCCTTCACTCTGAGCTTTGTGCGTAATTAGTTGTGAAGATGATTTTCTCCTTTAAAAAAACTTTTGTTTATAGAGATAATCGTGAGAGATTAACTCTTTGCAAAGAGGTCTTCTCCAGAAGTGTATGTGTCCAAGACTTTAAGGGTGTATGTGCCTTCTAGGCTATAGGTCTTCAAGGTGTCAGAATAGCAAAGCAACAGAGTTTCAGTATCTTTTCTCCTTGGCATTTTTTTTTTTTTTTTTTATTTCAAATTTTGAAATGAGATGGAACCCCTATTTATAGATGTAGAGAGGACAGAGTCGGGTCCACTTCATGAGATTATGCCACATTGTAATTTTAGATCTCCAAAATTTATGTTCCTAAATACGTCTCTTAGGTTTTTAAAAATGATCGATCACCTGTTTTGTTGTTGTTTATGTGGTGCCATCTGATTGGTACAACAGAAAATATCAGACAATTTGTATCGGTATATAATATGACAGTAATAACAATTTATTGTTAGTCATCCTCTTACAATTTAATATTGTTTCATTATAGGAACTTACTCTTAAAAAAAATACGTTTAGGAACTTGTAAATGGGCCAAATGGATCGGCCACATGGACAGTCCACCTTGTGCCACGTGTTATTCATGGAAGCATTCGCACTGCAATTCCTGATCCTATCATAGGGTAACATTGCGGGAACACGGATGGAGACCACCCGGACCGTGAGAGACGTCCCCATATTCCAAGGATGGGACCATGTCGAGTCAGTGGGTCGAGAGGTCATCCCGACGGACGTGGCCTACGAGGTGCGGGTCCCATGGCAAAGGAGGGACCGTCTTCACGAGAAAGACATGTGACGATGGTGGTGGTGGAGTCCACATATTTCTCACCACCACGGCACCACCGCTGAAGTGACCCCACTTACCAGTTTGTACTCGAGTCTTGACCCACCGGTATCCCATTTTTAACCTTAGTAAAACTGTGGTGGGGTCTACCACAAGCAATATTGGGCCCTTGTCAGCTTGATGGATACGTAGACGGTCCACCACCATCAGAACAAAGTTGGTGTGTGCAGCCTTACGGCTAGGGCTGTAAACGAGCCGAGCCGAGTCGAGTCGAGCTTTGCCTAGTTCAGCTTGGGCTCTTAAAATCAGGGCAATGCTTGGGTTCGGCTCAGGCTCACTAGTTTTTTTCAAGGTTCAGATTCGACTCACAAAAGCTCAGTTCGGAAAAAGCTCAGTTTAGGAAAAGCTCAGTTCGGCTCGGCTCGTGAAATACTGAACAAACTCTTTTTCTTCTCTGTCTTCTACCTCTTGCTCTAGAGCCAGTTAGTAGTTTCATGCGCCATTGTTGCTTGCATGTAAGGTTCTTCTTCACTAGCGAAACTCGATCAATTTTCTAAACAAAAAAAATAATCAAACAAACAATCAAAGCTTAAACAATATTCTATCTCAAAAAACCATTAATCTAAACCATCCTAACCTTTAAACCATTGGAAATACTATTATTTTAAAAAGAATAATTAATCGAGTAAAGAAGAGATTACTTTATTATCCCATTTTTTCCAGATCGAAGCCCTGCATTATTTTAAAAAGAATAATCAATCGAGTAAAAAAGAGGTTACTTTATTATCCCATTTTTTTTTCCAGATCGAAACCCTGCATGTACTAGGAACAAATTGAGGAGAACTCCAAATCTCTTGAAATCTTTAATATAACAAACTGAAATGAGAACAATATTAAAACTTTGAAAACTCTTGAGCTCGTTCATCACCAGAAATTTCTAGAGAACAAATTTGATCCGAATATCTTTAATTTTTCTTCTTTTTGAAGATCAAAGAACTCTAATCTCAATAGAGTTTCCATGGAACTAGCAAATAATCATCAAAAGCATCTCCATCTACGATAAGAGAAGCTTAAAAAACCAGCTCAATCTGAAACGATAACCGATCAGAGAGAGAAGAGAGAGAGATTTGTATTGGGAACAGTTTTAGTATATATATATATATCATATATACTACCAAGCCGAGCTTTAACTGAGACGAGCCTACCTAAGCTCGGTTCAAACTCGTTAAAATAATGAGCCTTTTTTTGGGCTCGGGCTCGGCTCACGAGCCTAAATATTGAGTTCAAGCTTGGCTCATGTGAGCCGAGCTCGAGCCTGAGACGAGCTAGCTCAGCTCGTTTACACCCCTACTTACAACAGAGTAGGGGAGTGCCCATTATAATGTTGTTTTTAGAGTCCCTTTTAATTTGGCGATGGCAATTTTTGAATTGGCTCATTAACGTGCTCATCTCAACCTGATTAAATGGGTTTGGGTTGACCCATTTATTAATTGGGTTAGGTTTGAGTTATAGGTTTTTCCAATCCATTTGTAAACGGGTCAACCTGAATCTAACATGCTAACTCGTTGGATACCCGTGTAAGTGGTCTTTTATAAAATTTAATAAATTAAATGATGTTATATTTCATCCTAATTTAAAATTAAAATTGAAAAAAATTAATTAATTAAAAAATAAATTGGTTAGGAAGGTTCATCTCGTTTATTGATAGGTTTGATTTGGTTCCATGATTTTCCGAACCGTTTGTAAACAAGTTGAACCGACCCAACTCAGTTAAGCTTGAACCTATTTAGGATCCATCCTAACCCGACCCGTTGCTAGCTCTACTTTTTATCACTCGAACTAATACTAAAGTGAGTTAAAAGAAAATCGTCTGCGATATTTTCATATGATATTTTCGGCTGTACTAATGAGGTGATGCCATGGAGATATTAATGGAATCGGTAACCGGTAACGGTTATTTAGATTAAGGTGGAAGTCAAAATATCACAGACGATTTGCTCTCAAGAAAGTGAATCACCTTTTAAAACTTGTAACTAAAAGTATTCGGGTTGGGCTTCTTGACCCATTTGACCCGTCTCAAGCCATTTGGCTCACTATTTCTACCTGCAATATATTGCATTGCCACCACCTCTTGTGGTGGCACCACAACTAACATAATTATTACTATCACAAACAAATCTGTTTTTGTGATATCCACCAGCACTACCAGCACTGATAATAGCACCCCCACCACTACGAGCTTAGTGCTTATCACTGTTACAACATTATCGTCACCCTCAAAAATAGTACTAGCTACCATTGTGTTATGTATCGGCCGATTTTGAGTTGGATCGGCTGATACAACTCGAATTCGGTTCGGGATAAATCACGATCTCAAACCGATCTCAAAAATTGTTAAATTTCTCTGACTCGGTCTGAAACCGAGTCAGATCATCGAGCGAAACAATTTGACACGGTTTTGGACGAGTTAGATCAGACGATTAAATATGAATCGTCCGACACCCCTCAAAAAATTTATAATTAAAAAAAAAATCCGGGCCAATCCAAGTCGATATTAAACCGAGGCGATCTCTGATTCGATAACGAGTTTAAACACTATGCTAACTACCATCACATCAATAACTAGGGTAATTGTCAATGGATCGGATCATGATCCGAGTTCGATCTGAATTTGATCCGAAAAAAAGGATTTAGTAAGGGATTTCCTATCTGATAATCTGATATGATCTGATCTGATTCGATTTGACATTAATTGGATCAAATTCGGATATAGGTTGATTCGATTCGATAAGGGTCCAATTCGATTCCATTTGTGTGCATATATATATATATAGCTTGAACCAAGGACCTTAGAGATAAATCGGAGACTATCACACATTCTTATTTCTTTAGGATAGAGTGTCCTTTAGCTTTGCACGTTAATGGCCATGTGCAGTACCCTATTTTTTGAGTGCTCTAGAAAATGGTCAAGATTTTCATAGAAAGCGGCCTGATGCCCACACTCATCTAGGTAAATCCAGATAGGTGAATCTACGAGTCACCTTTAAGGATTTATTAAGGATATCTGTATCCAACCTCTCTCATGCAGATCCTGACACTAGTCAATGTCTACGAATGAGGTAGTTTCTAGTGTCCGGCTAAACCATACATTTAACTTGTTTGTACCTATTGAACTTTGTCTATAATTTCAAGACATAAGTTCGGTTCCCGTTAAAGATGGTTAAGTGCAAGTGACCTTAACCCCCATTCCTTGCGACGTTTTATAAACCATATGTCCAGCAAGTCATTTCGTTAAAGGATCAGCTAGGTTTGCATTCGACTCCACATAGTCGACCGTAATTACTATACCTTTAAGTAATTGTCTCACAGACTAATGTCTAAGACTTATATACCTTGATTTCACATTGTATGTCTTACTTGAGACTATATACAATGTCACCTAGCTATCACAATGAATCATTATAGCAGTTGTTGGCTTTTTCCAAAGAGGAATATCTATTAACAGATTCCTAAGGCGCCACTCTACTTCTTTGCACGAATCTGCAAGAACTATACATTCTGATAACATAGTTGAATCAGAAATACAAGTGTTCTTCTTGTATCCCCAAGACATAGCAGCTCCTCTCAGTGTAAATATCCAACCAGTAGTGGATTTTGATTTAGATTCTACATTATTCCAACTAGCATCACTATATCCTTCTAATACAGCGGGATATCCAGAATAATGCAAACTATAATCTATTGTTCCTTTCATATATTTAAGAACTCTAGAAACTGCTTTCCAGTGTCAATGGACTTTCCCTTGGGAGATAGCCACCCTTGCTTGGCTCAGCGACTGCCGCCCCTCTGCCATTCTCAACCTCATCTGCTCCCTTTCTCGCGCCCACATCCGAAGAAGGGGAAACTTGGAGGCCCCTGATTCGTTTTATTAAGGATAAGGATAAGGAAGAAGCATAACTAACTTCTTATCCTTGATTGTTGTAATCTATTTCAAATGTAAATGTTTATCTTTGTTTAACTACCAATCACACATCTATTAAAATGGAAACACTCTCAACGTGTAGAGTGTGAAAGCTTCAACTATATTCTCTATTATTACATGGTATCAAAGCCATTGACTCAAGTCAAGCATCATCATCATGGAGTCGTCTTCTGCACTTGGAGCATCAAACAATTCTGAAATCTCATCTTCTCATTCATCAATACCCCCCCATTGGCAACATTCATCATTTCATCTCCTTAAAGCTTGAACGAAACAACTATTTATTATGGCGTGCTCACTTCTTGCCAATTTTTCGTCTTTATGATCTTATGGGTCTTGTTACGGGTGAAACTCCTTGTCCCCCACAATATATTGACACTGCAGAAGGTGATAACTCCGAAGTTTCTCTTGAATTTATCACTTGGCACAAAGAGGATCAACTTGTACTTAGTTGGTTGATCTCCTCCCTCACTGAAAGTGTTCTTGCTCAAGTAGTTGGATTAACAACTGCTAAAGATGTATTGGTCAAGTTTAGAGCGAATGTTTTCCTCTCATTCGCGAGCAAGATTGATGCAACGTCATTTGCAACTTCAAACCCTTAAAAAGGGGTCTATGGCAATGTCTGAATATCTCCAGAAAGCAAAAAACATTGCTGATAGCTTATATGCTGCTGGCAAAAGTATATTTGAAGATCTTATTTTATATGTTTTTGCTGGCTTAGAACCAGATTATGAATCCTTTGTGACTACCATGGCCACCAGATCAGATTCTATCACCATATATCTTCTATATGACTTGCTTCTTAATCAAGAAGCTAGAATTGAACAACAAAGCTCAATTTTACTTGATCCATCTCTTGCTTCTGCTAGTGATGCAGTCAAGAATTCCTACCACAATAATTCCTCTCGTGACAACAATCAGAATTACTCACAACAAAGCAATCAAAGTCGAAGAGGAAGGGGAGGTCGTGACTTTCAAGCCCGACAATCATCACAAGGGTGTTCCTATATATGATCTAGTTGATCATATCCAAACAAATTCTCCTATTTCAACGTCTTCTAACTCTCCAAGTAATAACTCCCTCTCTTATCCACCTACTTCCACTAGAATCTCTCATCAAATCTCACCAACAAATCCAACAATACATGGTTCTTTGTCCTCATCTCCAACTACACAACCACTATTCGATCTCAACAACACCCAAAATCCCAAGGATATCTCAACGACCATCAATCAACACCCCATGGTGACCCGCTCTAAAGATGGTATTAGTAAATCAAAAGTTTATCTCTCCACCCGTCATCCACTCCCCCAAATCTTTCTAGCTGATTCAATCTCTACCACTCCCACGTGTTTTTCTCAAGCCAACAAATCTGTTGAATGGCACAAGGCGATGGAAGAGGAATTTAATGCCTTGATAAGAAATGGATCGTGGTCTCTTCTCCCTAAAAGTCCAGATATGAATCTCATCGGTTGTAAATGGGTTTTCCGATTAAAGCATGCATTTGATGGTAGCATCGAAAGACACAAGGCACGCTTGGTAGCAAAAGGCTACATCCAAACACCTGGAGTAGACTATGAAGAAGCTTTCAATCCCGTTGTCAAACCTGTTACAATTCGGACTGTTCTTTCGATTTCCCTTTCAAAAGGATGGATCTTGAAACAACTTGATGTATCTAATGCATTCCTCCATGGACACCTTGAAGAAGTCGTATACAGCATCAGCCACCGGGATTTCTCGATGATCGTTTTCCCGACCATGTTTGTCGACTTCACAAAGCCTTGTATGGTCTCAAGCATGCTCCTCGGGCTTGGTTCAATCGATTGAGTTCTTTTCTCATTGAACTTGGTTCTTACAATACTCGATCGGACTCATCACTTTTCATTTGCCAGGGATCTCAACACATTGTCTATTTGCTAGTATATGTTGATGATATTCTTGTGACAAGCAATAATTCTGATTTTCTTTCACATCTCCTTCACAAATTAGGAGTTGAATTTGCTCTCAAGGAACTTGGAAAACTTCACTTTTTCCTGGGTGTGAAAGTTAATTATTTTTCAGATGGCATTCACCTATCTCAATCCAAGTACATTGTTGATTTGCTTAAACATACTAGCATGGACGGTGCAAAGCCTTGTCTGACACCGATGGCTTTTGGTTTACAACTTTCAAAGTTTCAAGGGATTGTTTTATTTGATGCCAGTGAATATAGAAGCACAGTTGGAGCACTTCAATATCTATCTTTTACGAGACCAGATATAGCATATGTCGTCAATAAACTATCCCAATTTATGCACTCTCCAACTGGCATCCATTGGACTGCTGTCAAACGGGTTCTTCGATATCTCAAACATACAATATCCTTTGGTATATTTTTTACACAGTCTACTGCCTTGAATGTTCAATGTTTTTCTGATGCTGATTGGGCCGGATGCCTAGATGACAGAAAGTCTACAAGTGGATATTGCTTGTTTCTAGGAAACAACTTAATTTCTTGGGGATCCAATAAGCAACGTACCGTAGCCAGATCCAACACTGAAGCTGAATACAAAGGACTTGCTAATGCTACTGCCGAAATAATTTGGCTACAGTCTTTACTCCGTGAGCTTGGCAGTTTTCTTCCCTCTTCTCCAACTTTGTGGTGTGATAACATTGGAGCTACATACTTGACTGCCAATCCAATCTTTCATTCTCGCACCAAACATGTGGAAATTGATTTTCACTTTGTGCGTGATAAAGTAGTTCAACATGATCTTGATGTGCGGTTCATATTTTCACTTGATCAAGTGGCCGATGTCTTCACAAAAGCACTATCATCACCAAGATTCAAAACTTTACGTCTCAATCTTATCGTTCTTGATTAGACCATTGTGCTTGCCGGGGCGTATTAAGGATAAGGATAAGGAAGAAGCATAACTAACTTCTTATCCTTGATTGTTGTAATCTATTTTAAATGTAAATGTTTATGTTTGTGTAAGTACCAATCACACACCTATTAAAATGGAAACACTCTCAACGTGTAGAGTGTGAAAGCTTTCAATTATATTCTCTATTATTACACATATCAAGAGAGCTAGGACCCAGATCATTGCTCTCACAACAGATTCACGAGACCCACATTGAGTAGGCTGTGCTGGACGAAGAGATGACCGAGATCCAGGCCACCTGCATCCTCCACCTCCCTTTCGTCCAAACGGCTAACAAAAAGAACGATGCATGGCCTGTGTACAGTCTGAGTTTAAGAAGATCGAACCAGTCATCACCAAGGCACAGCAACTCAGGTCCATCTTCCTTCTTCACGGTTATTTTCTGTTATGTGATATGCCAACAGGTACAAGACATTAGAGTTAGCTGTGAAGATGCTACTTAGCCAAATTGAAGGTGCGGAGTTTTGGGTGACTTTGCTGGAATTCAAGACACTGTGCACCAATAAGACTCGAAGGATTTTCGATGAATGATGCAAGTTCCAAAATTGTAGCAAATGGGGGTCATACTCTGTACCAAACATAGAATCAATTCAAATTATGTACTTGCAGATTTGAAATCTCTACTCTCTATATAGAGAAAAAGAGAATTGAGAACCCTTGTAGCAGATAAACGAATGAAGAGAGAAATAAAGAGAGGAAAATACAACTCCAAGTAGTTGCAGACGAAAGAATAGTGAGAGAAAGGAGGATTGGAAAGAGAAATTTCTGTAAATATTTTCTGATCTTAGATAATTTATTTTTTAATGTTTCTTAAAGTGCTTACATGTCACACCTGTGCACATTTAAGCCCTTTATTGAAGTCGGAGTATTTAGCAAATACCCCGACCGGGTATTGAAGTTTTTCTAGGGACGACGTGTTGCCTTCTTTAAATTTTTTTTTTTGTTTTTTTTTTTTTTTTTTTTTTTTTTTTTTTTTTAAATTGAAAAAATAAAGGAAAAAAGCTTTTCACATGTTTCCAATTTCGGGCTGTCAATGGATCGGATCATGATTGAGTTGGATCCGAATCCGATAAAGAAAAAAAAAAAAAAAGCGAAATTAATAGGGGATTTTATATTCGATAAAATATGATCTGATCCAATCCGACTTTAATCTGATCAAATTCGGATGCAAGTTGATTCGATCCGAGACTAGTCAGATTTGGTAACGGATTTATGATCCGATTATTCAATAAAATATGATCCGATTCGATCCGAATTTTAATCAAATCAAATTTGGATATACCTGTATCCAGTCCGAATATATCCAATCCGTTGACAGTTCTACTTTTTTTATCGCTCCAACTAATACTAATGTGCATCTAAGCATTGAAAATGAAAGTTGAAAGAAAATCACTACGGTATTTCCATATGATATTTCTATCCTTAGTCACAACAAAACCTTAATTTTTATTTATTGCATATAATTTCATATTATTTGTCTCCATTGTTAACATAATCTAATTCATGAGGATTAGAACGTATACAATTTACAATGAGAGTGAAAAAGTAGTAAGGGAGCTTTTTGCAGCTCTATTCCTTTTTCTTTTTTATTATAATGAATTTTTTTCCATTGGATTTTTCACGTAAATCCGTATATTCCTGTTTATTTCGGCTATTGTTTGTTTTATCTTTCCCTACACAAACTCGGCTATTTGGATAGAGACTTTTACGAACTGGTTAATAACGTGTGAACCCGTTTACAACTTTTAAATAAAAGTATTCGGTTGGACTTCTTGACCCATTTGATCCCTTTCAGGCCATTTAGCTCACTATTTCTAACTGCAATATATTGCACTGCCATCACCTCTCTTGTGGTGGCACCACAACTACCACCACTAAAAACATAATTACTATTATTACAAACAAAACTTTTCGTTGATATCCACCACCACCACCATCACTGGCCACGGCACCACCACCACCACTGCGTGCCTAATGTCTATTACCATTACAACATTATCATCACCCCCAACAATTTTATTAGTTATCATAGTTTTAAGTATCATCCGATATAATTCAGAATCGCCTCGGAATGAGTCAGATTTCAAATCGATTCCAAAAATTGTTAAAATTCTCTGACTTGATCTGAAACTGAATCAGATCAGATGATCCAATATGGATCGTCTGACACCCTTCAAAATTTTTATGAATTTTTAATATATATATATATATACTAGCAGAAAACCCGTGTGATGCACGGGATGTTAAAAAATTTTATGATCAAAATTAATTTTTATAATATTATACAAAATAATTTAATATTATAAAAATATATTTTATAGAAAGGTATTAAATAAATGTTATTGTTAACGTTATAAATTTGCTAATTAAGTTAGGATGGGATGCTAGCAATAAGGGCTCTCAATCCAAAAACAACTTTCCTAGCAAAAACAATGTACAATGCATGGGTTTTAAAGGAAGAATAAAAAGAATGTAAGAAGACAAAAGGTAAGTTGTGAAAGATATTAAAAAAAAAAAAGGTATGAAAATTAATTTATATAGTGAACTTATATATAAAATAATTTAAAAAAAAAATATTTAATAAGATAATATCTTTCATAAATTTATTAGAATAAATCTCAAATAATGCACTTACTTAGGATGACATTGGGTTGAATTAATGGGTAACCGGCTCCGTTGTCATTCAACTATATATATATATATATATATAATTTTGTTATTATTAAAAAATATTTTATACGTAACTATTTAAAAAATTATGTATTTTACATAAATAAGCTTGTCCAAGTTTAGAGCAATCTGGTATGGGATGACTCAAATAAGGGTCATTTAGGGTTTATCAAAACCTGCGACGTTGTCAACCCTTTATGACTTGCATATATTATGAACTAAATGTAATTACCAAGTAATCTGTGCTTAGACAGCTTCACTAATTATCCTATCTTTGAAATAGAAATTCGCATAGCTTAGATTACTCTAGGAGAAAGTTAGGGTCCCTATCCAATGCTGCATTTGACTTGATAAAATTGCTGAGGCTACTTATATGTTTGTTTTTCAACACTCTCAATCCTAAGATTACAATAAACAAAATTGATGCTTAAGCTTTTTTAACATCCAGTAACCCAATGACGAGGTTAGTATATAAATAATATTAGTTTTGCTTGAAGTAGATGCGCCAACAAAATACATATTTAAGGGTGTACAATAATGCTATTTGGATTTCAAACAAAAACACAAAAGAACGAAAATTAGACCAAATTTGGCTTGATCATGAAATAGGTATTAGTTCTGCTAACAAAAAGTACTTAAAAGGAAATTGAAAGGCAACAAAAACAACCACCGGAGAGTTGGCAGGGTGGTTAGGCGCTTTGGTGGGGTGAGGCGCAGGCCTTAGCTCGGGGTACGCCCTTGTGTTTGGCCCACATGTGGGGACACTCACACAACACTCACACAACATGTTTGGGGACGCCACCCTCTCCCCTACATGTTTCTTCCTGACCAAAAAGAAAGGCAACAAAAACACA
>JAUPMG010295641.1:0-17197 GCA_031762675.1 Pachysandra terminalis | reverse complement strand
TTTGTGATGGATTTCGGCAGCAGTTGGGGAGAACATCTACCTTTGGTGGAATTCTCTTACAACAATAGTTATCACTCGAGCATAGGCATGGCTCCTTCTGAGGCGTTGTACAGGAGGTCGTGTCGTTCAGCTGTCTGTTGGATAGAAGTTGGAGAGAGCAGTATTCTTGGACTGGAACTTGTTCAAGAGACCACTGCTAAGGTGAAGTTGATCAGGGAAAGACTCAAAACACAGCATGAGCAGGTAGAAGAGCTATGTGGACAGGAGGAGGAGAGATTTGGAGTTTACGGTTGGAGACCATGTGTTTCTGAAAGTGTCTCTTTTGAAGGGCATCATGCGCTTTGGCCGTAAAGGGAAGCTTGCTCCAAGATATGTTGGACCATTCCAAGTACTCGAGCGGATTGGACGAGTGGCGTATCGAGTAGCTCAACCTACGCAACTATCGGCAATATACGATGTTTTCCATGTGTCGTTATTGCGAAAGTATGTGCCAGACCCGTCACATGTGTTAGATTGGAGTCAGTTCCAATTATGTGAGGATGTATCTTACGTAGAGCGACCGATGCAAGTGTTGGACCGGAAGGAACAAGTCTTGCGGACCAAGACCATTCCTTTAGTGAAGATTCAGTAGTCACCACGACAAATCTAAAGCTTCATGGGAACTGGAGTCCGAGATTCAGGAACGTTATCCTCACATGTTCTCGAATTAAGGTATGTAATTTCGGGGACGAAATTCTTTTAAGGAAACTAGGTTGTAGTGACCTAAACTCTTTAAATTAATTTTTCCTTTTATTTGTTTATTATTTGATATATGGCCATATAGTTGTGTATTTGATTAAACATAAGGGGGTTATTATAGCTTAATTTTATTATTTGGGGCGTGACATGTAGTATGGTTAAAGTTACTAAAAAATCTTTCAAATCAGTTGAAAGAAATTCTGAATTATTAGAACTCATACATTCTGACATATGCGAATTAGAAGGAATTTTAAGAAGATGTGATAAAAGATATTTTATTACTTTCATAGATGATTTTTCTAAATATTTGTATGTTTATCTGCTTAAGCATAAAAGTGATGCATTTGACACTTTCAAGACATATGTTCATGAAATAGAAAATCAATTCAACAGAAGTATTAAAAGATTAAGAAGTGATAGAGGTAGAGAATACGATTCAGTAGATTTTAATTCCTTTATTGAACCTTTAGGAATTATTCACGAAACCACAGCCCCTTACTCTCCTGCTTCTAATGGAGTAGCAAAACGTAAGAATAGAACCTTAGTTGAATTAACAAATGCAATGTTAATTAGTTCTAGGGAACCCTAAAACTTGTCGGGAGAAGAACTTCTCACCGCCTGTTATGTTTTGAACCGAGTTCCTCACAAGAAGACTCAAACCTCTCCTTTTGAACTCTGGTAAAATAGGAAACAATTTGACTTATTTCAGAGTTTGGGGTTGTTTAGCTTATGTAAGGCTTCCAGACCCCAAAAGACCAAAACTTAACATTAGAGCTTCTGAGTGTACCTTTGTAGGTTATGCTCTAACAAGTAAGGCATATCATTTTTTAGATTTAAGGAACAATGTTAGTATAGAGTCTATAGATGTTGACTTTTACAAACACAAATTTCCTTTTAAATCTAGAATTAGTTGGGGTTCTGAATCCAGTGGTTTAGACTTTAGTGTTCCCCAATTAGATAGTCATCCAGATTCAGACCTTGTTCCCAGGAGGAGCAAGAGAGCTCGTATTGAGACAGACTATGGTTCATATTTTTATGTTTATAACATAGAAGAAGAACCGAACTCTCTAGAAGAAGCTATGTGTTCATCTGATTCCGTCTTTTGGAGAGAAGCCATCAATGATGAGATGGATTCTCTTATTTCAAACCATACTTGGAAACTAGTAGCTTTACCTCCTGGATGTAGAATCATTGGATGTAAATAGGTACTTAGAAGAAAACATAAACCCGATGGATCTATAGGTAAATAAAAGGCTAGATTGGTAGCTAAGGGTTTCAAACAGAAAGAAGGCATTGACTCTTTAACAAATTACTCACCTATTACTAGGATCACCTTGATTAGAGTTCTTATTGTTGTTGCAGCAATTCACAATCTTGTGATACATCAAATTGATGTAAAGACTGCCTTCCTACATGGTGACTTAGATGAGGAAATCTACATGGACCAACCAGAAGGATTTATAGATGATGGAAATGAAAGTAAGGTTTGTAAGTTAATGAAATCTTTATATGGTTTGAAACAAGCACCAAAACAGTGGCATGATAAATTTGATGAATGTATTGTGTCTAATGGTTTTAGAATTAATGAAAGGGATAAATGTATTTATCATAAGTCTATTGGTGGAATTCATGTTATTATCTGCATATATGTTGATGATTTACTTATCTTTTGCTCTAACTTGCATATTATAATAGAGACCACTAGACATGCTAATGGAATATCTCTAGATCAATCTCACTATGTAGAGAAAATTCTGAAAAAGGTATAACTATTTTGGATGCACTTCTATACAAACTCCTTTTGATCCTAGCAATAAATTATTTCCTACTGAGAATGATAATGATATTATAAGTCAAAAGGAATATGCTAGTGTAGTTGGTAGCTTGAGATATGTCATAGATTGTACTAGACCTGATATAGCATATGCTGTAGGAGTGCTTGGTAGATATACAAGTAAACCAAACTATATTCATTAGAATGTTGTTTATCATATAATGCAATACTTGAAGAAAACAATGAATTATGGTTTCACTATCAGAATTTTTCTGCTGTCCTTGAAGGGTACAGTAGTGCAAACTGGAACACCCTTTCTGGTGATTCAATGTCCACTACTGGATATGTACCACCGGTGCTGTATCTTGGAAATCCAAGAAACAACAAATTATTGTACAATCCACTATGAAGGCTGAGATGATTGCCTTAGCCTCTGCTAGTGAAGAAGTTGGATGGTTAAAAGATTTATTGTCTGAAATGCCCATGTGGGATAAACCATTACCAATTGTACTGATTCATTGTGATAGCACTGCTGCTATAGGCGGAGTGCATAACATATATTACAATGGTATCATGGGTTAGCGCCCGGAACGAAGAGGGGACATCCGGCTGTTCCTGGTGATTGATTCCTGAATTGTTAGTTACTTGGAAGTTATGAGGGGCACTTAATGAACCAGGATAACATAGGCATTACGCTACTTTCATTTGTATTACCTTGTGTGAGCATAACATTAGATCATGTGAATGACATTCATTTCATACAGCATCTCATAATTAAATCTTGCATACTTTATTTCGTTTTATTGGTTTATGTGATTATCTCGAATGGTTCTAGAAGGGGTGATATGACAAAGGTAAGGCGGTTATGTTACTTACGAGGCATTCCATGCTGATGTAATATTTCATGTTGCTGGTTGAGCTAGTTGCAGAAGTTGTGAGCCTCTTAGTCATATGATGTTTTTGTTTATGGAACTCTAATTTATCTTTTTGCTTACAAACCATGATATTATTTCATTGAAGGTTGTAATAAATGGCCCAACTGAGTGCCTTAGTTTTATTGCTTCTTTATTGAATGTTGTTAAGCTTCCGCTACTCTGTGATGATGATTAATAAAGATTATATTTATTTCATCATTTATCTTGGTTATGATATGACAGTCCACAGTCCATAAATGGTTCCCGAAGGTCTCACCTCGTGATCTGCACCATCCCACATAGGGATTTGTGTTACAGGATCAGGGGCGTGACAGATTGGTATCAGAGCCAAAGGTTTGTAAACAGAGTAAGATTGTTAGAAGACTGTAGAACTAAGTATCACATAGAAACCTGTAATTAGGTGGAAGAAACATAGAAATCTAATTAGGATTGTGCGTTGATTGATAACATGATTGATTGCTTTATGTGTGATCATAAAGATATTATGCATGTGAACATTAGGATTTGAGGAGTTGGATTAGAGTCTAATAGTTTGTTGTAAATGTGTAGATGGCTGGACGAAGAGGGTGATCAGCTGCTGGGGAGGCCTCATCCTCTGGTACTGGGGGTCACGCAGATCCTCAGTTAGCAGGTGTTTATTGAGTCTTGGAGGACATGGCTGCTATACAAAGGGAGCAGATGCAGAGGACCGAGCGGGGACTGGTAGTGGCAACACCCATTTCTTGGCTTGAGAAGTTCAAGAACTTGTCTCCTCCATCATACGAGGGACTAGGTGAGCCACATCAGGCAGATGATTGGCTGTTTGACATGGAGAGGATTTCAGGACTATGGGGTGTCCTGAGGAGTAGCATTTGATCATGGCCACCTTTATGCTTAAAGGTGAGGCTCTTCATTGGTGGGACATGGTGGGGAGGAACCTGACTGTGCCCATGACTTGGTCAACCTTTAGAGAGCAGTTCCTAGAGGCGTATCTACCAAGTAGCTATCGTAAGCAGATGGCTGTAGACTTCATGAGGTTGGAGCAGGGGACACACACAGTGACTCATTATGAGGCAAGGTTCGCCACGATGTCCCATTATGCACCTTAGATGGTGGCGAATGAAGTGGATAAAGCCACTAAGTTCAAGGAGGGTCTTAGGCCAGCTATTCGATCTAAGGTGGTACCCCAGATGCTCAGGACGTACTCAACAGTCCTAGAGTGTGCGTGCCACGTTGAGAGAGACTTGGACTGAGCCACCACTCAGAGAGACCAGCCGAGGCAGAATAGACATGACCGGGCAGTCGGTATCAGTCGTATCAGCAAAGGCAGGGCTCTGACAGGCGTCAAGGGAACAGGAGTAGATCTACGACAGCTCCACCTGCAGATACAGTTGCTCATGTGGCACGAGGATCACAACAGCAACAGCAGGCACAGTAGCAGCATCCACTACCGACACAACAGCAGCAGTTCAGACAGCGCGACAAGCGTGTGTGTTACAACTGCGGGAAGACGGGCCATATCCAGCAGTTCTACAAATCAGCGCCGAGGGCGGATGGTGGTTGGCGGCCAGGCACCTCAGTAGCCAGCACATGGTAGTAGGACCAATGCGATGGTGGGTACCTCTATTGCTCGGAGAGATGACCGTGCATCTAATGCAGTTGTCGAAGGTACTGTTCATTTATTTCATACCCCAACTAGAGTGTTATTTGATTCTGGAGCAGTGCAATCATTCATATCCGGTAGATGCATGCTATTTTTGGGACTTCAACCGAGTATGTTAGAGACTCCGTTGAACGTGGTTAACCCAGTATGAGGGATAGGCACTCTGCACCAGGTATGTCGTGCCTGTGTGGTTAGAGTAGGAGACCTTAACCTAGAGGTAGATTTGGTTGTGATGATATGGTAGACTTCGATGTGACCCTCGGCATGGACTGGCTTGCTTCCTATCATGCTACGATGGATTGCTTCGAAAAGACAGTTGTCTTCGATCTCCTTGGCGGTAGACGACTTACCTTTCTCGGATCCGAGAAGGATGAGTATCAGACTGACTTTTTCTGTATATCGGATGGGGGATAGCAGTTCTCCTTGAGGGATAAACCCACAGTTCGAGGGTACAGTGCAGTTTTTCAGGAGATTCTGAGTTTCTAACCCAAGAGGGAGATTGATTTATGTATTGATCTGCTGCCTGGCACATCTTTGATTTCACTTGCGACTTATCGGATGGCTTCGACTGAATTACGCTAGCTGAAGGAGCAACTGGACGGATTGAGTTTCCTCAGCTTCATCAGACCGAGTACGTCTCCGTGGGGTGCACCAGTGCTCTTCGTTAAGAAGAAGGACGGATCGCTTCGTCTCTGTGTAGACTACAGGCAGTTGAACTGGGTGACAGTAAAGAATAAGTACCCATTGCATAGGATAGACGATTTGTTTGATCAGTTGCGAGGAGCTTAGTACTTCTCCATGATTGAATTAGGATCAGGATATCACCAGTTGAGGATCAAAGAGGAGGATATCCACAGGACAGCCTTTCGCACTCGATATGGACATTACAAGTTTGTAGTAATGTCATTTGGGTTCACGAATGCGCCGGTGGCATTTATGGACTTGATGCACCGGGTATTTAGACCTTATCTAGATTTGTTTATAGTTATATTCATGGATGAGATACTGATATACTCGCGATCGAGAGAAAAACATGATGAGCACTTGAGGATAGTTTTGCAAACCTTGCAGGAGCACCAGTTGTACGCAAACTTGGAGAAGTGCGACTTCTGGAGGGATGAGGTGAAATTTCTTGGCCATGTGGTTTCCAGGAGTGGCATCTCTGTGGATTCGTCGAAAGTGGATGCAGTTCTAGGTTAGGAGTGACCGAACAATGCATTGGAGATTAGAAGCTTCCTTGGTTTAGAGGGCTACTACAAGAAATTCATGGAGAAGTTTTCCTCCATTGCAGCACCATTGACCTGACTTACCAGCAATGGAGTGAAGTTTGACTGGAACGACAGGTGTGAAGCAGCGTTTGAGGAGTTAAAGAAGAGATTGACCTCAGCGCCGGTTCTAGTCATACCAGTCAGCGTCCAAAAGATGGAGGTGTATACGGATGCGTCATTGCAGGGATTAGGTGCAGTCCTTATGCAGAATAGAAGAGTCGTGACATACGCATCGCGACAGCTTAAGACACATGAGGGTAATTACCCTACGCACGATCTTGAGTTGGCTGCGGTGGTCTATGCGCTAAAGTTGTGGCGACATTACCTCTACAGTGAGGAGTTGAATTGTTTTCAGACCATAAGAGTCTGAAGTACATTTTCACGCAGAGGTGCCTCAACATGCGCCAGAGGAGGTGGATTGAGTTGTTGAACGACTATAGTTCGACACTCAACCATCATCCAAGCAAGGCAAATGTAGTGGCAGATGCACTGAGTCGTAGACCACGTGGTGTGCTAGCGCAGTTGATGCACCAGGAGTGGAGTCTATATCGAACTATAGCAGACTTGGGGTTGAGATCAGTGGATAATGCTAGTGGAGGTTATCTGTTTAGTATGGTTGTCGGACCATCTCTTGAGCTTCGCATTGCAGCTAGTCAGTGGACAGACCAAGAACTACAGTTACTAGCAGCAGATGACGAGAAACCAGAGTGGACAGTACACACAGACGGATTGATCAGATACCAAGGTCGTCTTTGTGTGCCGGACGATCAGCAAATCCGGAGGGAAATTATGGAGGAGGCGCATAGTTCGCGATATTTTGTTCATCCAGGGAGCACCAAGATGTACCGTAATCAGAGAGTTAATTTCTGGTAGCCTGGGATGAAGAAGGGTGTTGCTCAGTTCGTAGCAAGGTGCCTCACATGCCAGCAGGTTAAGGCTAGCATTAGAGATCGGCCGAACTCCTACAGCCTTTGCCTATATCTGAGTGGATGTGGAAGCACATCACTATGGATTTCATTGTTGGGTGGCCGAAGACCCGAGGATCATTGGACTCGATTTGGGTGCTAATAGATTGGCTCACCAAGTCAGCCCATTTCTTACCAGTAAAGATTTCAGCTTCAACAGAGGATATAGCGAGACTATATGTTAGAGAGATTGTGCGAATGCATGGGGTGCCAGTCAGCATTGTGTGGGATGGTCGTTCAATTTTCACGTCGAAATTCTGGGAGAGTTTGCATAATGGCATGGGTACGGAGTTAGATTTTAGTACAGCCTACCATCCGCAGACTGACAGCCAGACAAAGAGGATGAATCAGGTGCTGAAGGATATGTTGCGTGTTTGTGTGATGGATTTCGGTGGTAATTGGGGAGAACATCTACCTTTGGTGGAATTCTCTTACAACAATAGTTATCACTCGAGCATAGGTATGGCTCCTTTTGAGGCGCTATACGGGAGGCCGTGTCATTCACCTGTCGTTTGGGCAGAAGTTGAAGAGAGCAGTATTCTGGGACCAGAACTTGTTCAAGAGACCAGTGCCAAGGTGAAGCTGATCACGGAAAGACTGAAAACAACGCAGAGCAGGTAGAAGAGCTATGTGGACAGGAGGAGGAGAGATTTGGAGTTTACGGTTGGAGACCATGTGTTCCTGAAAGTGTCTCCTTTGAAGGGCATCATGCGCTTTGGCCGTAAAGGGAAGCTTGCTCCAAGATATGTTGGACCATTCCAAGTACTCGAGCCGATTGAACAAGTGACGTATCGAGTAGCTCTACCTACGCAACTTCGGCAATACATGATGTTTCCATGTGTCGTTATTGCAGAAGTATGAGGCCGACCCATCACATGTGTTCGATTGGAGTCAATTGCAATTACGTGAGGATGTATCTTACGTAGAGCGACCGATGCAAGTTTTGGACCGGAAGGAACAAATCTTGCGGACCAAGACCATTCCTTTAGTGACGATTCATTGGAGTCACCACTACAAATCTGAAGCTTCATGGGAGCTGGAGTCCAAGATTCGGGAACGTTATCCTCATCTATTCTTGAATTAAGGTATGTAATTTTGGGGACGAAATTCTTTTAAGGAGGGTAGGTTGTAGTGACCTAAACTCTTTAAATTAATTTGTCCGTTTATTTGTTTATTATTTGATTAATTATTTGATTTATGGCCATATAGTTGTGTATTTAATTAAACATAAGGGGGTTATTATAGCTTAATTTTATTTTTGGGGCATGACATGTAGTATGGCTAAAGTTACTAAAAAATCTTTCAAATCAGTTGAAAAAAATTCTGAATTATTAGAACTCATACATTCTAACATATGCGAATTAGAAGGAATTTTAACAAGAGGCGGTAAAAGATATTTTATTACTTTCATAGATGATTTTTCTAAATATTCATATGTTATTTGCTTAAGCATAAAAGTGATGCATTTGACACTTTCAAGACATATGTTCATGAAATAGAAAATCAATTCAACAGAAATATTAGAAGATTGGGAAGTGATAGAGGTAGAGAGTATGATTCACTAGGTTTTAATTCCTTTATTGAACCTTCAGGAATTATTCACGAAACCACAGCCCCTTACTCTCCTGCTTCTAATGGAGTAGCAGAACCTAAGAATAGAATCTTAGTTGAACTAACAAATGCAATGTTAATTAGTTCTGGGGCACCCTCATACTTGTGTATTAGCATTTGGTGCATTAAATGCAACGCTGATGTGTCACTTGGGTATTGTTCAGCGCATGCAACGCTTGGAAACCCAAGAAAACAACATTTGGATTCCCACCATGCTAATCATTTCAAATTCAAATGAGAATATAAAAGGGAGGAAATCTTTAAAGATCAACTTACTTTGATCAGCTTCCCCTTTCTTCCTTTCTTTGCTTGTGCAAATTCTTGATTTTTTGAAGTCTTTAGACCTCTCATTCCTTTCGTTTCTGCAATGTTTCCCAAAAGAAAGCCTGCAAAGAAACAAAAGGCTGTCGTCGTTCAACCGTTCGAAGAGCCGTCAGAGGACTGCATAGAGGTTGGCGATGAGCTTTTCTGGGATCCAGCTAATGCTTGGATTCCTTCTTCAAAAATGGATTTGGATTTTCTATCTCATTATCCTGATAGCAAAGCATCCAAGGAGAACCTTGGTCGTTTTAAGTTGATTCCCTATTTTAGGGCCGCTGAGAATGATTTTCCCCTTTTAGCTGTTTGCTTCAAATCTCATTTAGGTATGCCTGCAGCTTGGGGTTCCTAGTGCAGAAGTATCATTTCAAATCCTATCTATACCACCAAGTTGCAGAAAGCTGGAATTTATAATGCCGTTCGAGCTTCAATGTCACAAATTTGTCGTGACAATGAAGGGTTGAAAGCTTTCTTGCACCACTGGAATCCACAGACTCATACCTTTGTAACATCTTTTGGAGAGATTACTCCAACTCTTGAAGATGTAAGGGCTTTATACAGTTTGCCTGTTGTTGGGGATGTTCATCCTGGTGATTTTTCTTTATCTTGCAAGGAGCTCAAGACTGAGAAAGCTTTAATTGAATGTTTGCAACAGCAAAGGCAGTTCTGAAGAAGGCTAGTTCGTCTTATTCCTTTCGAAGTAAAAGTTCTCGCAAGAACATAGCAGGATGGATTCGCTATTTTTGGAGGGAAGAATATGTCAAAGATCTTGTCAAGGGTAAGTCGAACATCCTTACCATAGTAAATGGTATAGGTAGGACTAGCCCTATTTACTTCAAAGCTTTCATTTCTCTTTGGCTTTCCTATTTCATTCTTCCCAGTTGCCCTTTTGATAAAATTCATGAGAACATATTTCCATTGGCTATTAAGTTAGCTCAGGGTCTCGAGGTCCCTTTGGCTCCCCTTTTCTTGGGTAACCTCTATAAGGGTCTCAATAGTTTTGGTGAAGATCAAGCTCGATCACGGAGTGCTCGAGTGATTGAAACAGTTGTTGATACAACTTTTCTTCAAATTTTCCTTTGGGAGCGTTATCCAAAACACGCTGCGGTTGAAAATTTTCCAAATACAATAATTTTAGGCACCACTGCTTCTAACGCCTGTTCTGGTTTTCGGCTGATCGTACTCCGAACAAGAACATTAACTTAATAGATGTTCTGGACAAGGAAAGCGAATTTTTGTACAGACCATATCTTTGAAAGATTGGCTTCACTAATTTCTCAGTTCTTTCTAACGATAAAGATGCCTTCATTCCAGTTCTAGATTTCAAGCTTCAATCGAAATTCTTCAAGATATATGTGGTGACCATTCATCATGGTCATGTTCTTGGAATGGTTGTGGGTGACTTTGCCAGTGCCCTTCATTACAATCCTCATAGAGTGTTGAGGAAATTTGAGTTGGATCAGACTGTGCCTTAGATAATTCCTATTGCAGTACCCTCCCCTCGAGATGCTGGCAAACGATTTGTTATATCGAAGGCTTTGGACTGTATGTGGGTTTTTGAAAATATTATCATTGCAGCCTTTTCGAGAATAATCGGATCGTCTTAGTCATGGGCTGAATTTTGGCAACATCTATTCATTGACTTTGATACTTTCACAAAGGCTGAACTCTCGAAGCAAATCATACTCATTCGAGACACAAGACTTAAGTCTTTTCAAAGAAAAGTAAAATGAGTGCTCCTTCGAAAGGTATCTCCATCCCTTCTCCTTATATTTTTTATCCTGATTCCTCTATTCGAGAATTGGCTTCAAGTTCTCATGAGAATGTCCCTCGAGATGGAGAAGAAATACATAAGGCAACTCGCTCCTCTAAGAGAAAATCTTCTGCTGAAAAGACTTCTGGGAGTAAGGGCTTATCTCCAGCTACGCCTCCTTTGAAGATTTTTGGTGATCCTTCTTCGAAAGACAGGGCTTTTTTCAACTATGATAAAGTTTCTGGAAAGAACCACAAACTGTAAGTCTACAACTTTATAACTTCATTTCTGATTCCCTTTGATTCTGTCAACTTACAGATAATAAATGAATATTGATATAATCAGGCTGTTCCCATAAAGAAAACTCCTCATATTCCTCTTACTACAGTATTGCCTAAAGACAACGGAGCCTCATTTGCTGAGAAAGGTAAGAAAAGAGAAGAGCTTGTGGGTACAAGGACCTAACTTCTCTCAACTGATGAAGTGGTAAAGCATTCTTCGAAAAGCAATGCTTTAACTCTGGTAATAATTCTTTCAAATTTTCTTTTCTTCTCTTCTTCTTCACAAAATACTTGGAGAGATTTTGAGGTTCAATTATCTGCAGGAACTTGCTAAGACTCGTCAAGATGTTCCCCAGGAGATTGTTGACGAACATACTCCTGCCTATCTTGAGAAAAGAAAGCTTTAATCTTGAAAAATTGGTAACCAAGCTGCGAGCTGAAAGGGAATTAGCTGACCTTGGTCTTCCTCAGACAAGGAATATGTAGTACGATTCTTTGTTGAATGAATATGCTATTCATACTGCAGAAAAGGAGAAGACTAAGAAAGCTTGAGCTAGGCAAGAACAAGCATCCGTTACACAGGGCAGATGCCAGCTCAAAAGAATGTGGAACTGATTCAAGAGGATATGGCTCCAATTCAAGAAAAAAAGTAAACTTCAAAATCTTCTATTAAAGTTTCGGATTCTGAAGAAAGTCATGAAGAAGAAGATTCTAAGTCTGGAGAAGAAGAATCAGAATCAGAAGAAGTAGAAGAGGAAGAAATAAAGGTAGAGGAAATAGAGGTAGAAGAAAAAGAGGATGAAGAGCAATATATCCCTGATGATGTTAAAGTTCAAGAGGAAGAACAGCATGTTCCTGATGATGCTCAAACTCATGAAGAACATGAACAGATTTTACCTCTGATTTCGAAGCCTCTTCCAATAGCCCCCTCTTCTTCATCTATTACCGTAATACCACCGATTATTACTTCTTCTTATATCATCACTCCTATCATTAATGTTGATGTTGATCAACTACCTCTTTCTCAAAGCTTTAATCTAGATGGTTCGACCACTGTGATATCAGATACTGAGGGTCCTACTAAATATTTGAATGTGAAGACTTCGAGTGCTTTGGATTCGAAAGTTACAGTCTCTTCTGCCGGTGAGGTTTCTACAGTTCAACTCCTGCCATCACCTGTTATCTTGTCTTCAGTTTCTATTGGAACAGTTACTTGTTCAGGGATATCAGATTTCCCTGTCTATACTGCTCCAGCTCGAAATTCCTATTTGAAAATTGGCAAACTTTGTAGAAGTTGGTCATATTCTGCACTTCAAGGCTTCAAATGGAATATTACTTCGATGCGTTGGCCATGAGGAAGCACAGCAAATTCTTATTGATATACATGAGAAGACCTGTGGAAATTCAGACTCCATTCCATTATACAGAAGGCTACAAAGATTTAGAGTATACTGGCCAACCATGTCCTTTGATTCTTCGAAACTGCAAATGAGTTGCCTTGGTTGCCAAAGCATCCCTGACACTATGGAAGTGTGTCCTATCTTTGCAGAGGAAGAAGATTGGAGAAGACCTTTCATTAGGTTTCTAAGGGATGGTTTCCTACCCAACAATGCATATGAAGCTCATCGAATTCGAAGAAAAGCTACTCGGTTTCAATTTCAAGAAGGTTATCTATTCCAAGTAAGCACAAATGAAAACTTACTTAGATGCATTGATCCTCAAGAAGTAGTGACTGTACTTCGAGAAGCTCACTCAGGAGAGTGTGGAGCCCATCAAGGAAAAAGAAAACTATATGAACAACTCCTTGACATGGGATATTATTGGCCTTCTATGAAGGAGAATGCATTCGAATATGTTAAGAAATGTTCGAGATGTCAGATACAAGTGAATATCCCAAGAAAGCGTTCTCGAAGTATGCAGTCTATCATTACTCCATATCCATTTCATACTTGGGGGCTAGACCTGATTAGTCCAATCAATCCCCATAGTAGAAGAGGACATACATGGATTTTGGTGGCTACTGAATATTTTACCAAGTGGGTGGAAGCAATTGCTATTAAAAAGGTAACAGGCTCTGATGTGGCTTAGTTTATCAAGGAATTTCTCATTGCTCGAGGAGGAGTGCCTCGAAGTGTCATTACTGATAACGGTTCTTCATTTATAAACCGTCCAGTTCGAGAAATGCTTGCAAGATATAACATCATTCACACAAAATCTACAAGATATTATCCTCAAGGTAATGGACAAGCAAAAGCTACAAACAAGACCTTGATCAGATTATTGAGTAAATTGACTTATGATCATCATACTCAATGGCATGAACATCTGTTTGATGTTCTATGGGCATACAGAGTATCTAAGCACCGAGCCACGAAATCAACTCCTTTTTCGTTGGTTTATGGAATGGAAGTTGTTCTACCTATAGAGTTGCAAATCTCCTCAACAAAGATACTTCAAGCTGCTGAAATGGATTGGGAAACACATGATCTGCTGGCAATTCGAATGCAGCAGATAAATGACTTAACTGAGAAAAGGGAACAGACCTCAGCAAATAATCTTCAGTATCATCAAGTCGTCTCAAAAGCTTATCAGAAGAAAGTTTCTCCTCGAGAATTTCATATTGGTGAATTAGTATTTCAAGCTTCATTTTATGAAAGGAGTGTAAACTACCCCAGGTCAGGTGGACCCTAGATATATCGGGTTGTTTGGAGTCGCCACCATTCATTGGGTTCAAGTGTGAATGGTCACCTAGGTAAGTCAATTAATTGCAAAACATAGACCCAAAAAAAAATATTTTAATGTTGGTCTAACCAGAATGGGTAGGGAGGTATATTTAAGAGAGCGGAAAGGTGTTAAGCATCCACTCTCTTTCGGTTTAACTGGTTACCTAGTCTAAGTTTATTTGGCCAATTTAAATAAATTCCTAAAATTCCTAAAAATCTATAAAAACTTCTAAGCTAAAAGTTATCAAAAAAAAAAACCTAGAAGCCAAATTTAAAAATCCCTAAAATGTATTATCCTAAGTGTTAACATCCTAAAATATCTATCACAAATTGTCCAGATAAGAAAACTAACCAGAAACGAAAATTACCAAAAGGAAAGACAGCCTAACTAGATCTTTAGGCATCATAATTAAGACTTAAATCATATACACAAAAATAATAAAACAAAAAAAAAAATCAGACTTTGTTTACTCATTAGAGGCTAAATCATATTAACCAACCCGAACCGTAAGATTTGAACATTATCGATCATGAGGTGGAACATTAGAAAAACAACTAAACCCAAAATCATTAAACCCTTTACAAATCGATCACCCAAGCATACTTCTCTATGAATCCATCCATTGAAGGGAAACAATAGTTATATAACTAATATTCATAACTGAAGAGTCCCAAACAGACCAATTAATAATGCAAAACCAAGAACACAGTTAAGTGAATAACTAAGAAAAAGAAACTGAAATAAGAAAGAAATAGGGTGCGTCACTGATCAACAAGGAAAAATATTAAGAAAACCAAATCTGAAAATGAAGAACAGGACCTGTCGTGCTCATGGTGAAATTAAAATAAAAAATATAAAAGCATCCGATTGAATATTATGAAAAAGTCACCACATTGGTTCAATTCAAAACAGGGTAAACGAGCCCTTCCCTTCTACAAAATTCAATGAAGCAAAATAAAATAAAAGTTAAACGATACCTGCAGTGTTTGCAACCCAATCAATTTGATATAAAAACTATGATCTTTGTGCCTGGTGAACTTGATTGGATAAAACACCAATGGAGGAACCAATCGTGATTTGGATTGCTGGTTTTTCTGAAGAGGAAAATGAAGACGGGGTATGGAGATTCAAGTGGGTTTTGCAGGGATTGAATATGGACTTTACTAGGGTTCTAATGCTTGGAACGAATGGAGAAAAAGGAAGGTTTTTCTGTTTTTTTGACGAATAGAAAAATGGCGGTGAGGATGGGATTCGATCTAGGTTTTTGGGGTTTTTGCAGGTAGGGTTTGAACGATGATGAAGAAGAAGGAAAACTAACTTGGATTTTTTCTCTTTTTGCAGATTTTTCTCCTTTTTTTCTCAGATTCGAACCCTCTTCTTTATAGCCGCGAACGGCTAAGACTGCCAGTGTTATCCTCTTTCTTCTCCCACCACTCTCCCTTATCTTGAACAAGGAGAGGAATAGTTTCAGAGAAACTCTTCCTTCTCCACAAATTTCATCTTTTTCTTTTTCCTTTTCAAATCATTCATTAAATTTTCTTTTAGTCCTAATCTAATGACAACTAAGCTAATCTAATCTTTTAAAACTCCTAAGACTAATCCTAATTAAACACATCATATTCATCCTCCCTTTATCTAAAATTCTACGATTTTTAATTTTTATTTATTCAACACCCAATTAATCTATTTTTTTATCCCAAACTTTAATTATTAAATACCAAAAATACCCCCCCTCAATGCCCATTTCATAATTTGACCAAATTAACGTCACTTAAATATTTCTGTGTGAAAAGATCAAATCCAAAGTCGGAATATTTTTCGGACGTCCCAAAAAACCATATCGGGGGCAAAACAGTAATTTTATCCTATGATCTCGAGACTATACGATTGTATACCCATTGAAACACATTTTCCGCCTGGAATTCATCTATACAGTCAAAAGGGGAATTTAGGGAACGTTGAAGCGCATGGGGTTCATTGAGGGTATTTTGGTAATTTCATGGAGTTTTGGGATTTCAATGAGAACTTTGGCTCAAGTGGATTTGGGGGGAGAATTAAGATCTGGGGTAAACATATGCCAAGCTTAAGTCTCCAGAAGGTGCAAATATCAAAAAGCAATTTTTGTCGTGCTAATTGGGGTGTCTACAAGGAGTAACACTATTAAGCTTAAATTCGCACAAAGGTGGGATGGACCTTTCAAAATCACAGAAGCTTATCCTTCAGGTTATTACAAGATTGTTGTACTTGAAGAGAATGCACAAGAAGAATTAGTCAATGGAAAATGGCTAAAGCATTATTATTTTTGAAGGAATGTAATTTTAATTAAAATAAAAAAAAATGCCAAAAAGAAACTCTTTATTGATATCAATCTTAGGAACACAAATTTGGCAACATTCTAAAGGAAACAATTACATTTGAAATTTCAGAAATTCTCTTGTTCCTTTCTTGTGTATCAGACTTTAAAACTTGGACAAGTTGTTCAAGGTCTTCTATCTCCTTCTCAACTTCTTCAAGAGAATGTCTGAGAATTGCAGCCTTCTTCTTCTTCTACTTCTCCAACTCTTGACAGCTACTGTTCAGTTGTTCAATAGCTTGGTTTCTCTTCACTTCGACCTCTGGCCTTTCTTGAAGACAAGAAAGTGATTTCTCAAGAAGGATGAAATGGTTTTTCAACCACTCAATATTGAGACCAAGAGATTCGATGGTAGTGAGAAGAGGCTTCCAACTCTCCAGATCTTCTGAAACAAGAGATGTGAAAGTCTTCTTTGACATTTTATCAAGAAGAGAGCATAACTCTTGGTATCTAGCATTCCTAGCATAGGGATAAGGCACTCGAATATCATCAGAGATATCACCATATGCTGCGAAGACGGCATCCATCCACTTTGACATATGATCATAAATCATATATATCTCGTCATAAACATCAACGCGAGTAGGGGAGATATTAGATACTTGTCTCTTGAGAAGGTTAATATTCGAAGATGAAGATGAACCACCAAGACTTGAGGCTTTTTCAAAAGTAGGTCTTGTAGAAGCAGTGGTCACAGCTCTAGGGAGCACTGGAACAGACAAACCAGAACATATGACAACTGGTGGAATGTTAGATACAGTGGGAGCTGCAAAAACAAAAAAAAAATATAAGTAATTTCCTATTTCGAAAGAATGAGTTCAAATATATATATATA
>JAUPMG010295630.1:0-17197 GCA_031762675.1 Pachysandra terminalis | reverse complement strand
CAGGGTTAATGTTCGCCTCTACTTTCTCCACACTATACCCAATACCTTCGTATGGAACTAAACATAAGGCCACATCGCTGCCCTTCGTGTTTTCAAACATAACACCATGATTGTCAATTTGATTCACATCGCTATTGTGCTCCTGCGTCCCAAGCAACCCTCTCCAATAATCTGGAACTTCCATGAAGTCCCATCTAAAAAGGTAACGACTCTCCACCGGAGGAAGAAGACGAGAGGGTAATTTTTGAACAAAGTCGATAAGGAGAGAGAAGAATGGCTCAGATTGCACAAAATAAATGATTCGGCCAACGCCATTTTTCAAAACTCCCCCATTAGCGTTCACCATATAGTTGTCTCCATAATCCCCGTTCTTCGGCACCTGTACCGAGATTTCAGATGTAATGGATGTGGCTGAAGCAACCTCCCACCAAGGTTCGAATCCAGCGAAGTAGACCTTACAAGATAGGGACGATACATCCGACGCTATCTCTCGCATCTGTATCATATCATCCGCAGCAACGAACGACATCTCCCACTCTTGAGAACCTTTATCAGAAAGAGATGAAGAGGAAGAAGAGGCCCCAACAGATCTTGGATTCTCACCAACCACGAACCCTTTTATATTATAAGATGGTGTTGAGCCGGGCTTTGGCTTAACCCCCCATTAACAGGAGGGTCCATAATGGCCTTACCTTTTAACCCCGAAAGCTGGGACAAATCCAAAACCGAAGACCCCGGGCCAGGCCCAAGTCCACTTAATTTACCCCCAACAGAGCTCAGCCCATCTCCAGACAAGTCCGTATTCTTTATAAATTCAAATTTTGAATTAGAAAATAGCTGGGCCCTACCGCCTGCAGAAACAGATGGAGACGTGCTGTCCTTTCGGGCTACTTGACTCTTATTGGTGGGCCCAACAGAGCGTACATCTTCAACCTCAGACCTACCTGAATGTTCACCGGAGAAATTCCGGAAACTGGAATTGTTCCACATGACGATGGGAGTAGCGACAACCTTGCGAATCGGTTTATCCTCCCACCAAATCGCGCAAAGGAACCGTTCATTACGGTATCGCAAAGAAATCTGATATCTTTGATGTTTCCTTGTGGGTTTCCTGATCCAAAGACGGATCCATTGAAGCCATGTCCGACCCCTGGTTGCTTCGTCGGGGCGGATGTATCCACCGCAAAGTTCCCCAATTGTAGTGAAAACACTATCCGTCCAAAGGTGAAGAGGCACTCCAACCACCCTGATCCAGATACGATCGTCTTTAAATCCATCCACCTCACACCCCGATCTAGTATTCTACCAATCTAGATACAAGAAATAGGGCCCCAAAAATCTGTGACCCTTCTCCAAAATCATACCCGCCTCCTCCTTCGACCGGAAAGTAAAGAGAAATAAATTTGCAGACAATTCATCAATCCCAATACCCTTACCTCCTGGCCATTCCTTAAACACCCAATCTTTCACTGTGGCGATCGAGGGTGTTTCTCCTTCGAACCTCCCAACCAGGCATCTACCCAGGAGCTCCAGGTTATCAGACAAATCTAGGTTGTCACAAACCACCGTAAAATCATTATTTCGAACCGAAGCTTTGTTCGGTAATTGGTCCAGAGTTTCACTCAACCCCCTCCTTGTTTCAGACCACCTTCGCATCAGATTTGGCTAGAACGTCACCAGCCATTTTTACGGGTAAAGCAGGTGTTGATGAAGCCGTAGCAGGAATAGGACTGACGAACATCTTCCGTTTATCCCCTCCAAACTTCTGAGAATCGATACCCAAACTCCCCACCAAACATTGTAGCAGATCCTTCCAACCTTTGCCATCAATACCTTCCGGGAAACAGACGCAACGGGAATGTCCATTACCCAGAATATCCAATAACTTAATAAATCTTCCTTTGGCATTACCTCTGATCTCCAGGACTAAGACCGAAATCTTAATTCTTCGAGAGCCGAAAACAAACTGTTCCCTCTCCCTCTTCAAGCTCACCTCTACACCTTGGACAATCCAACTACAATCATCCAACGGTACTGAAACCACGGCAATCCTATCTTTGAATTTTTCAGTGATCTTCAAAGCCTCCTTACCGTTAATCTTCCTCCTTGCGAACTCAAAAGCCTTCGACTCCACCAACAACACCGCCATTTGTTTCTTACTCATCCGATATTATTATATGATTCTTGAGGATGTAGACTTTAGTGACTGGTGAGAAACCTTGGAGGGTTGCTATTTCATGGAAGTAGTAAATTCATGAGACAGAGAAATATGGGGCGTGATATTTTTTGTTGGAAAAAAAAGCAAGAATTCTGATGGTCAGTACATTAGATTAATAGAATCATCAATTAGATGAAGGCCTAGATCTCCTTGTATATTGGAAGGAACGGATGTTAATAAATGGAAGATGTTTTTCAATATTCTGTAGTGGAGCTTGTGTTTTTAACTTTATGAAAACCTTAAGTTAAGAAGATGTTAGCGAAATATTTAGCAGATATAGGGTACTTTGAGGAAAGATTAACATAGCTTTAAACAATAGTGAAGTATCTTCTCACTATAAGAGGATATCGGTCTAGACTGACTTACTCTGAGGTAGTAGAATAAAATATTAGATGCACGGAGGTTTTCCACATGGAAGAAAGAAGGGCGAATTGGATTTTGATAGTTTGTGATGAAGTTGATGACCAACTATAATGCAAATTCCTCGAATATTTGCTTGTTGGTAAGTTCGAAAGGGAACCTCCAAATCTGTTAGTTGTAAATACCTGGGATAAACAAACATTGGAGAGTTGTTGCGGGTTCAGATGACAAAAGTTAATCACAACCTACTTTTCGTCATTATTCCTTTGGTTGTGGAGGTGAGTTGCATTTTGGATGACGAACATTGATTTCTTGGTCCATACTTTTTGTTTGTGGACATTTGGATTCCATCGTCCAGTTGTAGACAACTGTACTTGGGTCAGGGTTTTGGGCGTTTTTGCAACTTTGGTGCAATAGTGTATTCAGAAGTATTTGAGAGGATCAACAAACATTTGATAGGAGTGAGATTTAGTGGATTTAAGTCCAAGGAGAAGCTTAAAAGTCTGTTCAAGCAGAACTATTTCGTTTCCATCTGGATGAGAGTTATGTTCTTGTGTGTTTTGGTGGAAGGAACTTCCAGAAAAGGAGTTGTGCTGTCATTGTATAGAATGCCAAGGGAAAAGTTTGCTAGATTTGAATGGTATAGGAGGCTTTGAGCATTGGTAGGATGATTATCTTGCATAAAGAATACGGTTAAAACATCAGATGGCAGGCGCTGAGTTTTAATAAGGGGAAAGTTGGTAGGGAGTGGGTTCCGCTCTTTTGGGGACTCAAATTCTGAATTTTTAAAAATTTAAAGTTGCAGATAAACACTTAGTTGAGCCAATATTTGGCCAGGGTGGGTTGAACAGGCCGAAATCTCATGGGTATAAGGGCAAAGAGAGAGCTGTTCAGGATGAGTCGCATGCTCAAGGTGGACTTTTGCAACTAAATAGGGATTCGGTCCCGGATTTAGGCCCAAATCCAAAAGGGATTTATTTTTTAAACCTAACATTGGGCCATATAACAAACTCAGTCTTCTATTTTTCCTATGCTTTGGGTGATACGGGCCGCCTTATGTACAAGGATAGCCCATCTGGGCTGCACAGGTCCTAAATGAATCAACTTATTTAGAAGAATCTCAGCCTTCCATTCCCTTCCCTTCTTAGATGAATGAAACAGGACAGGTTTTGACGAGAGATTGGAACGTTATGGTCAAAATAAAGGCACATAATTAAAGCTAGGGAGGCAGAGAAGCGATAATACTCTAGTTTTGATCAAAGTAAGGGCACATAATCAAAAACTAAAGAAGCGACACCATTCTTAGGATCAAACTAAGTTTTGAACACCTCATTCTCTTAATGCTAAATGTGATGGTTTACAAATGGAGCCACATTTTGAAGTTAGGGTTCCATCTTAAGAGAAAGTGGAAGCTTGTGTGTATATCCGTTGGGAATCCCTGATGATAAATAAGTATACACTGATAATCATTTTATCTATCCTCCAATTCTATCAGTCTTCCCCTTCCCTTTTCCTCTCCATTTCCCACTCAGACCACTTCTTTTCCCCCTCTTCTCTTTTTTGTCATGTTTTAATTAAGGGTTGAGGTTTAATGGAAGGAATTATAGCCAAAAATAAGTAGGAAAGGGAGTTGATGGGCATAGTTTTTTTTTAGAGGTAGCGGGGGAGTTGATGGGCATAGTTTTTTTTTAGAGGTAGCGGGGGGCATTGATTTTGTTTTAACACTGATGACAGGTTCAGGAATGGAAAGTTTGACTTTAGTCGGTTCTAAATGCCAATTTGAATGAGGGAGAGGTTACAGAAGCAGCTTCGCTAAATCATGCTTCTTGATGACAATAATTTAGACAGGGAATTTTAGGGAATGCGGTAGGGGTTGTGAGAGGATAGGGGTAGGTGTATCAGAATGGGGAAAGAGGGGTAGGAGTGGGAGGAGAATTTAACTTACTAAAATTGTGTCTTTGAAGGAGTGTTGAGATGGGTATTAGAGAAGATCAAGGATTTTAGCAAGTTCATGGGAGTGTCATGTGTAGAGTTTGAGGATGAACCTAAGGACCTCTCTTTGGCAATTGAAAATCGCATTGGGTGAATATGACTCTGAAAAAGAGAATGAGTTGAGAACTGAAAAAAATGGATTGACCTTGTTAGAAAGAATTATGGACTCGGGCTTCAAGAGTGAGGAAGGGAGGAACAAGGAGATTATATTTGTGCAATAGTGAAGTGTGAAAATCATGTTTTGGAATGTTAGAGGCCTTAATCCCAAAAAGAGGCCACTAATGATTCGTGTTGCCTTAGAAATGTGGAAATCAGATGTTATTCAGTTGCAAAAGCAGAATCTGTAGATGGTTCTTGCGTTAGATGTATGAAGAGATGGAGATGTTGGGTGGATTGTTCTTGCAGTGGAAAGAACAGTCGGGCATAGTGGTTGGATGGTACAATAAGCTCTTTGAGATAATGGGATGTTATAAAGGGGATTTTTCAGTCTTTGTAGCAGTGAAGGATCTGGGGTGATTAATCATCCTTTGGGGCACATGAGAGACTTTACGGAGTTTATTAACGGAAATGGCTCATTGATTGACCATTTGAGGCAGCTAGTTTCACCTGGTCTAATAATCAAGAACAACCAACTTTGTCTAAGTTGGACAGATTAGTTGTTTCCACTTGTTGCTAGCCTTTATGTATTCCTTTGTATATACCAGGCTTGGCCTCCTTTTGTTTTATACATTATTTATTACCTATCAGAGAAAACTAAATACACCCAGAGAACTAGGAGTGGGACACAAGGCTGAATGCAAACAATACCAATCCCTATGGAAATATGAAATTTTCAATATCAATAAAATGTTTTATCTTAACGAGCTGAACATGGATCTTGTTTTGCCATCCCAATATCAAAAACCATATATTAAATCAAATTATGTTTATTCAAATCATTTTTAACCAACTGTGTTTAGGTCCTTTTGGAAACTTCCCCAGAACTTTTTGATCCTTATGTATGCACTCTCTTACACCTTCTCACAGACGCCTACTTAGGTCTTACTTTTCCTTTCTGGTATTCCCATCTAGGAGGACCATGGATGGGCTTTGGTTATATCCCGTGGCCATGTAAATATAATCTTGGAATGTGTGATAGCAGAACCAAATAGAGTAGTGGATGGAGGCCCCCGACAACAAATTGTAGAGCCTTGTCCTTAAGCTTCTAATTTCCCGATTTTTTTGGTCGGTTAGCAAATTAAAGGGTCAAGTGATTCACCATGGATGGATTCCAAGGCTGAATGTGAAGTGGGTGGTATCGGTGGTTGATCCGAGTTGATGCTATCCCTCTCCTGTGCAAAGATATTGCAGTGCCCTGTTCATGGAATGAGATATAGGTACAAATTTTGAAATACTATGAACATTGTGAATGCATGTAGTTGTTTTCCATTGTCTTAATCTGAGACAAGGATCCGAGTTGATGCTTTCCCTCTTCTGTGCAGAGGTATTGCAGTGCCCTGTTCATGAATGAAATATGGGTGCAAATTTGGAATACTATGAAGATCTTGAAGGCATGAAGTTGTTTTCATTATATTACTTTGAGAAAGTACTGTTTGCGTTGTTGGAGGACGAAGTTAAGACGCTTGCGATTATGAGACCCTTCCCTTGGAAGAATATGGAATGGAAGGCGACCATATTTTGATGGGGTTTTTGCCTGCTTTTGGGGTATTTTTCAAAAAAAGTAAGATGTGTGGCCCAGAAAATAATGGCTATGTTATAGCTAATTGTGTCATATAGTGTTGCAGATCGGTGAAGCTTTTCATAAAGTGTTGGAGGGAGGTTTTGGTTTGTTTCCTCCATGCGCAGGGATGGCATCGTGTTCATCTCAATCTAGAGCTTCAAAAGAGGTTAAGGATATCAGGTATGTCCAAAATGGCATTGGGTGGTTGGGTTTGGGGGTTCAGGGTTATCAGTGTTTGACAGGTGGTTGTTGGTGGCTTCGAAGCAGCATAGGATGTTTTGGTGGTTCCAGGTTGGAATATGCTGCAATCTCCAATGACGAAGGGATCAGACAAAGCACAAAGCACATAGGGTTCAGAGCCAGAGATGCAACCTGCCCTCAGGGTGTTGGTGGTTCCAGGTGGTGATCATCCTATAGATCAAGAGATGGGGATTGAGTTGGGTGGCTGTCTAATGGAAGGGAGAGAAATAGGTTAGAATGGGACAGTGTGGGTGTGATCTGGTCTACAAGGCAGTGACTTTTTTGTGAGAATGACAGTGCAGTTGGGAATTTTATGACTTCCAATAAGGGTCGAGGTAGGGGTGCCGCCCGGCCTGATCACCCCGGCCCTATGTTTGGGCGGGCTTGGGCAAGGGTTAGTTTCCCGTAGGGCCAGACTGCCGAAATTTGAAGGCCCGATTAGTTTTTGGGGCCCGGGCCAGGTTTATATTAGATTACCCCGGCCTGGCCAAAGGATGTGAAGATTGATAACAAGAATACCGAGTAATAAACAACTTTCACTTGAGCTCATCTTCATCTTGTGGCTGTAGTTTAGTGGACCTGGGCTCAAATCCTAGCAGTAAAAAAGTAGTGATACTTTTACCCCATTTGTTTGTCTTAAGATCCCTAACCGATGCAGCTTATATACATGTTAAGATGGTTTAAAATGGTTGGGGATCAAAAGATCCCCCAACCCATGGACTTGGGAGGGTAGACTGGGTCTACCTCGGTTTAAGATGGTTTAAAATTAAAATTAAAATTTTAAATTATATTATTTTTAAAATAGTAAATAACTAATAAATAATAACCCAAATGACACTATGGGCTGGCTTGGGCTCAGGACAACAAAATTGCTCTTATATTTAGGTTATGGCCTAGCCTAGCCTTGCCCGGCCTGTTGCCACCCTTAGGTCAAGGGTGGGCGTTTGTTGAGAGAGCTCAAATCCAAGTGGACATTGAGGGTGGATTGAGAGGCAAGAGTCTAACACGGCAGTCATCCTGTCAAAAATGAAAGTCTTAAGTTGGAATGTCAAAGGGTTGGGGGGAAGGGGAAAATATGAGCAACCAAAGTTCTTCACTTCTTCCTTTGAGAGTGAAGCCCAAGATTGTAATCATTCCGGTTGGATCTTGGTGATTTGGAGTAAAAGTTTGCAATTATTGCTTTCGGTTGGTTTGTTAGGTGGGATATTGGTCATTTGGGATATTGAGTGTGTTCGTGATGAAATTACTAAAATGTGAAGTTTCTCAACCTCGATCAGTTATAGTTTGTAGAGGATCTGTTTGAGTCAGGGGTGACAATGGGTCGGGCTAGGCCGGGCTCTGGCCGAGCCATAATCTAATTATAAGAACAATTTTGTTGGTCCGAGCCCCGCCTCGGCCCGAACTTCGGTCTTAACAATGTTTCCCCAGGCCTGCCCATGTTACATCATTTTCCAAGCCTGAGCCCGTCCATGGTGTCATTTGGGTTATTATCTATTAGTTATTATTATTACTATTTTAAAAATATTATAATTTAAAATTTTAATTTTAAACCGAGGTAGACCCGTCTACCCTCCGAAGTCCATGGGTTGGAGAATCTTTTGATCCCCAACCATTTTAAACTATCTGAACTTGTATATATATTGCATTGGTTGGAGGATCTTAAGATCCCCAACCGATGTGGGACACTTTAGTTAGAAGAAAAAGACGTGACAAATGGGGCAAAAGTATTACTACTTTATTGCTGCTAGGATTCGAGCTCAGGTCTCCACGGGCAGAATGTGGAATTCTCACCACTAAACTACAGCCACAAGATGATGACGAGCTCAGTCTTCACATCCTTTGGGTAGGCTGGGCTAATCTAATATAAACCCGGGCCCGGCCCAAAAAATAATCGGACCTTAAATTTCGGCCCGGATCTATGGGCTACTAACCCTTGCCCAAGCCCGCCCAAACATAGAGCCAGGTTGATCGGGCCGGGCAGGTCACCCGGCCCATTGCCACCTCTTGTTTGAGTGCTGATTTCTAGTCTGTACGATCTGAGTAGAGATGCAATTAGAGTGTTTTAGTTTTTTTTTTGTGGGGGGGAGAAATTGGGAGGGATTCATGTGGATGATGCTATTCCATGGTGTATTGCCAAAGAGAATTGGGTAGAGAATTACATGTGGAACTTTTCGGAGTTTATTAATGAGCATGATCTTGTGGATAGGTCCTTAGAGATGTTGATTTCACCTAGTCGAATATGAGAGACACCTTTGTGCTGCAGATTAGATAGATTATTGGTTTCACCTAATTGAGATTTTCATTTACATCGATAATTCAAATTGCGTTGCCTAGACATGTTTCACACCCTATTTTGCTGTCTACTGAAGAAATTGGGAGGGGATTCTCACTGTTTCATTTCGAGAATATTGGTTATCTCATCTATCATTTTAGGCTTTGGTTAAATATTAATAGTAGGGAGGGAATGATTTATAGGATGAGATGGTTTTTGGTTCATGAGCTCCTTCATGCTCTCTGTATTGTTTTGGAGCATTTGTGGTTATCTAAAGGGATTGATAGATAGGAATTGGATGGTTTTTGGTTCATGAGGACCTTTAGAATGGAATAAGTTGAAGGAATGGAATAAGAGTACTTTCGGGATATTTTTCAAATAAGAAATGCGATACTTTTGACAAGTATTAAGGATATAGGATAGGGAGTTAGTTTAGGGGTTGATGAGAAATTAAGGTGATCATTGGAAGGGGAGCTCAGTGACCTTTTGAAGTGGGAGAGATCAGTTGGATGCAGAACAAAGAGCTACATGGATTAAGGACGATGATGCCAATTGCAGTATGAAATTTCTAAACTTGAGATTGCCAGCCACTGAACTGAGATCCTGATACAAAATATTAAATATAAAAAGCTTTGAATCGTTCAGGTTGCCTGATACAACTCATCTCAGATTGCCTTCTGTAGTTTTTTTTAGATTATTTTATTACTTTGTTCTGGGATCGGCAGTGAATCAATCGATCCATATACGGGTCGATGATACAACGCTGGAGTGGCCAGGATCCTTGATCTGGTTCTGAATTTTAAATCTATGATGCCCATACTGGTTTCCTTACAAGATGGCAAATTATGGGGAAAGGAAGAATCTCGTATCAAAGTTTGTTGTGATAGTGCCTATCTCGAACTGATTATATGGTACTTTTTCAGTAAGGATTGTGAGGTGCAAGTCTTTTGGGTTAGGTCAGGTCAGGAAGATGCTTAAAGTGACTTCTAGTTGAGAGATTGACATTCCTGGATACTGTGTATATCAACTGGCTTCTGCTCAAGAATTGCATCTTTAGTTTTTTCCCTATTAACCACATCACTGCAACAATCTTTTCCCTTATTTGAATCTATTGGTGAGATTGATTACTTTTCCTCTTCCGCACAGCAGCTAAGAAACTTTTTATCCAGGCCATGTTAAGATCAGATCCCCCAATTGATAGAGGTATCCCAAACCACAGTGTTCTATCCCAAGAACATTGGAAAAATGCGTGGTCGATATCTTCTCGCTCTACCCACAATGTTGTTATTTTCATCTGGGGGTATTCTTTGTTTTGGTCGAGAGTCTATCATAGGTAATGTCATATGGAGACACTTCTGGTTGGTTGCAATTTTGGCATTTTTAGGTGGGCATGAAGTGGCCACCAGGGAAGCGTACTCCCTATACTCCCTAATCTTGGGGATATCTCCTATTGTGCATAGTAGTAATTCACTCAATATGTAATATAATATTTAATTTACTATGTTAACACACATTCAGCAAGCCTCTGTTCCCAGTGGACGGAAGCATCTTCTGTTTGCACAAAAGAACAAAAGAATTGCAGCTATCCTTTGATTTTCTTCTTCTAACAGCATAGTGTAGGAAAGCATCTGGTTAGGGTTTGTCTTGTATCATCTGATGCTTCCAAAATAAAGATGGTGGGATGATTACAATTTTTGATTTTTGTTGAAGAAAACTTGGTCTCTATAGTTGAGATACTCAGAACCTTTGGATTGTTGACTTTTGGCGTGACATGAAGGATCAATGACTAACACAAACATATTATTACATTTTCAGCCACTTTTTTAGAAAATTCTCTTCTAAGCTTGAACCCATAATTCAAGCTATCTTCCTAACATGTTTTGTACATGAAGTAAAGTAGATTTTTATCATCTCCATTATGGTTGAATCAAACCTTCCACAAGAATATGACATTTTCTTTACATTAAAGGCTCCGGACTAGGGATGGATCGGGCCGATCCCGGTGCGGTCCGGAGCCAGTACAAAAGAATGGACTGGTTATTAAAATTTTAAATTAAAAGAATTGGACCGTCCAATTCACAAATTTGAAAAAAAAAAACAAACAAAAAACTCCATACCTGTCCATCCAAACTGATCCTTGAAACCTTGATATGTTAGAGCGACATGGATTGTGCGTGTAAGTACCAGAAAGACGATGATGGAAGCATATCATCTGGGACGTGGATGTCGAACATCATGCGTCCACATATTGCAGATGTCTAAAAATGAGACGTGCGCAAGCAAGCGTGGATACTCCAATCTCCACGATCCAGACGGTGTGGGAAGAGAAATTCAATCCTAAGAAGTCAAAATCTCTTCTTCTACTTTTCTTTTGGTCAAAGGATAATAACATTAAACAAAATGTATTGACGTTTATGATTACGACTGCAAATGAATGATAGTTATTACTCATAATAATTCACAAAAGCTTGATAAAGAATCTTCCCTTTGTTATAATCTTCACCCTTTTGTTCTTCGTATCATATAAAACAAGGAGACTTGTAGTATAAACTACAAAGGGCTCGTGGCTAGCAGTTATGGTAGGTGTATTTTAGTCCATACATGGTTCGTAGTCCTTCCCATCAATTTTCTGCTAGGACCCAAGGACTGATTGCAATTTTACCAAGAAAAAGAAGAAAGGTAGTATCATCTAAAGGACCATCTAATGAACCACAAGGGGAAAAGAAAAAAAAGGCTATTGCATCATCTAATCCAAAATGAAAAGGGACAAAACAGGCTATGTATATTATTTTTCAAGTCCTTATTTCTAAAAAATGGTTAAAAATACTAGAAACTTTGAAACCCTTAAAAATTATATATATATATACCTGTTATGACAAATATCAAGTTTTAGTCTCAAAGACATATTTCACGTGTCATATAAGGGCTCACCTAAAACTAATATATTTTTTTGTGTATATTTAACAAACATTAAAAAATTAGATGGTCAATATTACATGTGATATATATATATATATATAACATATATTGGACTTATGTAAGTTAAAATATTGTACATATGGTTAATGAAGAGAGCTCCTTATTAAATACACGATTTGGATTTGCCAGGTCATTCCTACATGTGACAAAAGTAGACCTACAACAATGCAGAAAAACTTTTGCCAAAATATAAATCTTAAATCATAATTAGCATTTTTAAAAAATGAATTTTAAAAATAAAAAAATCTCCTCAAAATAATTATCAATCAAAGGAATCATGGACAAACTTTTTTGTTAATCATCTTAGCTTGAAAAATAATAAAAAAACAAACCTTAAAACACCAAATATAAACATTCTTGTTTATAAGCCTAGGTCTATAGAAATATTTTTTTAATTTTCTCATCTTTACAAAGGTTTTTTCTTTATTTCTTTCTTTATATTATTATTATTTATTTATTTATTTTTTGATTGAAACTGAAATGTACTTGTCCTATTCCATGTGAGTTGCCTTGACTCACCTCGTATTGAAATCACTTTCCAATTCCAAAATTCATAGGCCAGATGGGTTGGCAATGAGTAAAGCTGAGAAGGGTATAATAGGTCAAGAGATTGTTGAGAAATGATCAGATGCAATTGCACCCCACCATAATCTCTCCTTTAATCCACCCATCATTGATCAAATCAGAATCTGACAAAAACCTTTGATACACCATTACATTTCATATACAATACCAGAGTGCCACGTAAGAATCCTATACTGGACCCAAGCCCCTATGATAAGTAGTCATAGATGGTCGACGGTCGTGTTTGCATCAACATGGCCCCACTTCTAAGACCGTTTACTCTTAATTAAAAAGTAATTATATATATTTAATATCCCTAATACATTTATTTATCATATATGAAAAAAAGTATTTATTTTTCACTAAGGAGTTTTTTAAGTTTCTGTATATTATAAAACAGTTCTTGAGAAATCTATGCAAATGAAAAAAATTTATTATTGAGTATCTTTGCAAAGGTTAGCATCAAATTTTGGGATTTTTCAGCTCTAATGCATATGGTTTATGGGAGGTAAAGAAAAAAAAAATGTCTGAGAGAGAGAGAGAGAGAGAGAGGGTGTGATGCTTTTTGCCTTTTTCCTTGTTTTATAACGTTGTAAAACTGACATTTTCAGCAATACCTAGTAAATCTTGTTTGCAAATGAGGATGCTCTTGTTTTTTCTTCATCTTCCTTGGATGATTTTTATTTCTGGGTTTTGCTTTTTTTTTTTCCTTCTATTTCTTAGTTGGTTTAGCAGAGATACCGACAATGAAGCTAGTCTCTTGTTCGTCTGCTTCTGAATTAATTTTTTTGTTTACTGCTAAAATTCCAAATTTTTCTTTACAAGGTGCCGGTGACCTTTTTCTCTCATCTAAGTTGGTTTCTGGGTTTGTGAAGGACAGGCATCAACGATTATGACCCGGATCATACCTAGCAGATCTTGAAGAATTTGGGAAATGGGTTTTTAAGTTCATCTCTGATTGATTGAACTTGTGAGTACTTCTTTCGTTTCCCCTTTTGTTTTCTCTTATTATTGAATTCTTATTTTGTTTTTGAGTTCAATTTTTTTACTGCAGAAGAGGGATCATCAGACTGAAACAGAAAAGAAATTTGAGTTACTGGGTGATAGGCACCTCTTGTAGATTCTGAAATTCAAAGAGGCCAAGAATCACTGGGGTATCAGGATGAGGGATTTTCCTTCTTGTTTTGGTGAAAATGGAGTTCAAGTTGCAGATTCTTCGTCGTCGACTACCAGTAGAACTGCCCAGAATTTGGTTACCTGCGTTTATCAGTGTAGATTAGGCAATCAGTCTTGCCTGATTACTATCACATGGAGTAAGAATCTGATGGGGCAAAGTCTGCGTGTTGGGATCGACGATTCCACCCATCAATGCCTCTGTAAGGTTGATATAAAACCCTGGTTGTTCTCGAAGAGGAAAGGCTCGAAGAATTTAGAGGCGGATTCGAGTAAAATCGATATACATTGGGACCTCTCCTCTGCTAAATTCGGCTCCGGGCCGGAACCATTGGAGGTATTTTACTTGGCGATCATCTTTGATCGGGAAATGGTTCTCCTCCTTGGGGATTTGAGGAAGGAAGCATATAAGAAGACCAATGCAGTTCCTGTTCCTTCCAATTCAATCTGCATTGCCAAGAGGGAGAACATTTTCGGGAAAAGGGTTTACGGAACCAAAGCTCGGTTCTGCAATAATGGGGAGATCCATGACCTTGTGATCGAGTGTGAGACGGTAGGTGTTAAGGACCCGTTCCTTTCGGTTCGCATAGATAGTAAGACGGTGATGCTGGTGAAGCCCCTTCGATGGAAGTTTCGTGGCAACCAAACTATATTGGTTGATGGTCTTCCTGTCGAAGTGTTCTGGGATGTCCATAACTGGCTGTTCGGTACGGCTTCTGGAAATGCGGTTTTCATGTTTCAGACTTGCCTCTCGGTTGAGAAGATGTGGTCCAGCAATAACCTCTCCGACCTCGCTATGCCGCCTTGGTCTTATTCTCAGAGATTCAGAGATTCCCAGTCGCAAGGTCTTGCTTTCTCGCTGATCTTGGTTGCGTGGAAGAACGAATAGAGGTGTATTCTTCCTCAATTGAGTGCTAACAAATATTTTAGTGAGTGATGATGATCTTCACTCATGATGTTCATGAATAACATTCAGTGTGATCAGTTAGCCCTGCTTTCTTATTTTGCCTCTCAATTTACTTGAGTGGTTTAATTAGAATAGACACAATTTTTTTTTTTATTTTAGTTCATTGTTCTTTATGCTTCAATCAAGTGATTTTATTTGATTTATGACTGATGCAGAGAATGATTCGATAGATAGATTTGTAAAAAATTCTTCTGTTACAACTTCAGTTTTGCTTGCATTTTGCTAAGATTTTCATCACTGTATGACTATGGCTCATATTAGGAGAAAGTGCCGACATTTTTCAAAAGTGAGAAAAAGTATGAATAAAAGAACTAGATTAGTGCCAACATTCGTTTAGTTGATCCTTTGTTGAGATTCATAACAAAAAAAAAGAAAAAGAAAAGTTGATCCCTTGTTGAGCTTGGCTGGTTTAAACTTCCTTTTGCTTGCAGGAGCTCTAATTAATGAGAATGAGGTGTGAAAAATGAAATGTGTGACTGAAATAGACTGAGTTTAAAGTACGTTTATTTTATATCCAATCTATTAGAGATAATGGGTGGCTCATATTCACTAGTCTCTAGATCCAAGGGGGAGGGACTTGAGGGGCCGCATGGGGCAGAGCAAAGCAGAGGGTAACTCGTAAGTGCCGGTTCAGTACCATGGGGTTGGGGGGTGGAGCCCCCTGCGGTACGGTAAGGGTATATTAGGGATTTTCCCTATATATCGGGTAGAAGTATAAGTTGTAACCCTAATTCGTTTTCGTAAAAGTGGAAAACTTCTTCTCTCCCGTGGACGTAGGCTTTGCCGAACCACGTATATCTGTGTGCATTGTTTTTATCTTCGTTTTACTGTGTTTATTATTATTGATCGATCTCGATCAACACAATACCTATTGAATATGCATCATCTTTCCTTGTGAGACTATATTTGCAATCTACACAACAACATGCAATTCTTTTTATCAATTCCCCGAGTACATCGAATGCATATTATCCTAGTTATCCCTTATCTAAAATATAAAAATTTCTCTTTCAATTCAGATGGCACCGTGCAATATATAAGCTGCGCTAATATATGATTTTCCTTTCTTGCTTTTCTCATACTACTTTTATTTGTTTAATAGATATCCATATCTTCTTTTTTTATTTTTCTTTGTCATTCCTGACAACTTCATTTGGATCTATAAGATTTTCTCATAACCATATAGAGGATTATGTTGTAATATTCTCAAAGATGAAGATTATGGAGGGAACCACAAACAGAGTCAGTGTTTTTAAATGGAACCATTTGGAGAGGATCATGTTTATGTGTCTTCTTATATTATATGTATGCGTGCACATATGTGCAATGTTTTTAAACATTAAGGCGTGAAGCAAGGTGCTTGGCATGATGAAAGCGTGAGGCGCAAGCCTCGGAAGTTAGCATTTATATTGAATAAATAAACATGTAAATATGAAAAATATAATAGTGAAGAAGGAGTCATCGCAAGGATATTGAAAGTTATTCCTTAAATCCCTTATACGTTGTAAAACTGAGCCTCAAAATGGTTTAAGAACCCTAAATACATTCAGCTAAGTTAAGGAGCACTAGTTTAAAAAGATACAAATGAAACGAGTTTTATCTACAGTTTTGTGAAGATAAACCTAATTTTACTTAATGTCCTATGAGTGAGGCTCATGTAAGCCTCTCATTTAAAGGTGTGAGCTTTATGGGATAAGCCTTAGATGAGCATTGTGCGATCAGCCTCTATTACGTAAGCCTCATTCTAAAGCCTGGAGGAGTTTTTCTTAAGCCTCGCCTTGAGGCATAAGCCTCACATGCTTTTTAAAGAAATGTTTTGGACCTAATCGGTTATTGGCAGTCCTGAATTAGGAAGAGAAAAGTAGTGGCAAGGTCTTTGCTAGAAAAAAAAAAAAAAACCCTAAGATTCCACCCCTCCCCCCTTTGGTCTCCAATAAGCGTAAGAATAAGTGTAAGATTAAGTGATATGCAAAAATGATTCTGAGGCCACGGCCTAGGTAAAGCTGTTAATGGATGAAATCATGATCCCAGTTTGATTTGAGTCCAAAAAAAAGAAGCAGATTGGGCAAGGGTTCTCGATACGATAATCCAACCAGTTATGATCCGATTCTATCCAACTATTAGTTGGATCAAATTTGGATATAGGTTGATTTGATCCATTTAAGATTTTGATCCATCATCTTATATGTATGCATGCACATATGTGTGTTCTTATATTATATGTGTGTATATATATGTGTGTGTGTGTGTGTGTTGTATGTGTGTGTTGAGGTAGATAGTAGTATTAAAAATATAGTTAGAAACAAATAATTTGCTTAGGGTATTTGTAAAAAGAAATAACTATATGAAATATTATAAAACTCCTATTTCATTCTTGTCTTCTTCTTTCTTATAGCTGTAAAATTGGTTTGTTAAAAGATCCTATTATGATTCGAATTGGATCTAATCTGAAGTAAATCGGATTTGGTAAGAGAATTGTGATCCAATAATCCGGTAAAGTATGATCGGAACTGATAAGTCTAAGCTGGAATCCAAGCCTCTTGGCACAACCCAAGGAGTAATGATTTAACTCTAGTATGTATATAGCACATGTAGTGTTTAGCAGAGTGCAACAAATGATGTATTCAATGAAACAAGTGGTTTTTTAGTGTTTGGAAATTGATCACCAAAATTTATGAGTTCCCCCCCACCCCCCCCCCAAAAAAAAACATT
>JAUPMG010295621.1:0-17198 GCA_031762675.1 Pachysandra terminalis | reverse complement strand
ACTAATGTAATTTCCGCTGCTTGTATGTTAAATATATATATCGGATATTATTTAAGAACTTTAATTTCTTATAATCTGTATCTTAATTAATATCCCGTTTATATTTAGCCCCTTTTTGGCAAGATATCACTTGCCACTCCCGAACTGTTGTTTGGGGTGAAGGTTGCGAATTCAAACTCGGGACTTCTGAGGAGGTTTCCGGTTTGGGTCGTGACAAAATCTTTGAATAGAGAGTAGGTTTTTGGAAATATTAGGAACATGAAGAAAATTACGAAGGGCAAAAATTCTATTGGGTGTGGAGAGGAAACCTGTTCCAGAATGTTGAATAGGAAGAGTAGTACCATTACCCGCTGCAACTCTGTTGTGACCACAATAAGGCTGCTGAATTGATAATTGAGAAATATTAGAATCACTGGCACCAGAGTTCATGTACTTGGCAGCATCAGGTGGACTAGAAGTGGTTGCAATCAAGGCTTGGTTCCAGGAAGGTGGATTGGTGTCTTCATAGCGATACCAACATTCAAGGGCAGTATGATTCGGAAGTCCACAAATTTGGCATTGCACAAGAGATGAATTATTGGAGTAATTATTTCCATTGTAGCGAGCACGGTTGCCATGACCACTAGCAGTGTTGTCAATGAACTGATGTCAACGTTGTCCTTGTGATCCTCGGCCTTTGTAATTATTAGTGCGACCAGAATTGTAACCTCCACTTGAAACAGAGAATGCTGTAGAAACATCATTGGAAGAGTTTTTCTGTGCCTCAACAAATATATTAGCTTCTTCAGAGGATAGTAGAGTGTAAAGCTTATCTATTGAGATCGGTTAAGAGCGCGTGCAAATCATAGTTTTAAGGGAGTTGTACTCAGAAGGCAGGGCATTCAATGTGTGAAGAACAATGTATTCACTACTGACAATGACATTAATCAAAGCTAGTTGATCGACTAAGTCATGCAGAGTATCAAGGAACTCTTTCATGGTCATCTGACCTTTCTGGATTTGTTGAAGTTCATTTTTGAGCTTCAAGATGTGTGATCTGGATAGTGAATTTAGTCTTTTCTCAAGTGTACACCAAATATCATATGAGTATGAAATATTCACAACATAAGGTAAGAGAGAAGGTGATATAGTAGCATTAACAACAATAATGTTGATCAACAATTTCCCATTCAGTTAACCTTGGGTTGGGAATTCTCTTACCAGAATATCTTTTATTTCAGCTTTAGGAGGAGGGACAGATCCATTGACATTACCAAGCAGTTGGTGTGCTTTACGAACATGCCGAACTTGAGGCTTCCAAATGCGAAATTTTTTGGAGTCAAGTTTTGTAATAACAAGAGAACGAATATTAGCTATGACAAACTGGAGTGCAAATAATATATTCATGATGAATTCTCTGATAGAGATTGAGTTTGAGCCGTGATGGCTGAATGAGGGAAGTTAATGGAGCAGATTTGATACCATGATAAGTAAAGAATAGTAAAAGAAGCTAAGGGAGTGATACAGCATATATGCAAAGCTTCTTTGCTATTTTTTCTCAGTTATATTTGGAGTTATATTTAGACAGTGAGCAGACCTTTATACAGAACCACTACATGAAATTTGTTATAACGATGATGTGGCTCTTATCCTAACTACCAGGAGGTTCTAGAGACCGGACATTTCTGTCATCTTAAAATTCTCAAGTGTCCTTTTCATAATTCGTGTTTAATATTAGCTTGCCGAGTGACCGCATATCTATATTCCAACTCGGTTCATCTTCAACCAAACCGGTGCTTTCTCAAACATTTCTTTTATGTTCTCTCAAAGTCCAAGTTTCGAAACGGCCCTAAAGCCAACAAAACAATTAGGACATTACTGTCATTTAAATTTATCAAGTGGCCTTTTCGTAATTCGTGTTTAATATTAGCTTGCCGAGCTGACCGCATTTCTATATTCTCTGCTCTACGTTCGCTTCGCTGAAGAAGTCGCAGAAGCAGGGTTCGTCGGAGATCAGCCGCCGTGGTTCATTGATCACGCCGGCGGTCATATTTTCGTTGAATCCCTGTAAGAAATGTTTATTCACTGTCATCTATTATCTTCAATCTATTCTTCTCTTTCTGTAAATATTTGGGATTTTTTCTGTTTTAATGGCGATAGTATGCTAGGGTTTATGTGTATCGAAGAAGAGATTATAGTTGTTTGGATGGGATGCTTAAATTTTAAAGGAAGGGAAGATGAACCCTAGTTTGATGGATTAGGTTTTTGCTTCTTTCTATTTGGTTGGTTATCTTTCGTATGAGTCTCCTCATTTTTGATTGATTTGATTGTGGTTTCCTAGTCTTCAATTCCAGTTGAAATGATGAGAGTGGAAAGATTACGTGTTTGAAATAGGCTAATGCTTATTATTGTTCTTGACTTATTTAAGATTGCAGATCATTTTATTTTTTAGAGTTAGTTGTTTCGAGGGTCCTAATGCTGACTTGAAATAATAGAATGATCGAGAGAAAACCAAACGCAGTGGTTTGTTCAAGTTGTTGCCTATCACCTTTCTTTGATTTCTACCCAGCCCCAGTAGGAGAACTTGAAACAAAATAACTCAGCTGTATGCGATTTATGCCAGAGTTATGGTTCTATTTTGGTTGTTCATGGTTAAAAAATAGGGTAAATTACATTGACACCCTCTTAGGTTTGACATAACGGCAACAAGTACCCCTCAAACCTTGGCCATTACAACTGTTGTTCTACACCGGTCCGGTCCTGGTATGGACTGGACCTCAACGGTCCGGTCCAAATCTGCAATACAAACTATCGTATCGCAGGGTTATGGAACGGCCAGTACCCCGACTGGTCCTGTATTTTTATTTTATTTTTTAAAATTTGTTTAGTGGAAGGTCCAGACCGATTTTGATCTGGACCGGTCCGGTGCCAACCGATTCCAACCGGTACTGCAAGTACGGCGATCGGTCTGATCCGGTCCATTTTTTAATTTAAAAATTTGATTGTTGTTGTACTGGATCTGGATCGGCCGGTTGGGACCGGAACCAGAACCGGCCGAGATTGGTCTCGTCTCCGGTCCCCGGTACATTAAACCTTGATTACAATCAATACCCCTTTTGCTAAACTAGAGGGGGGTCTAATGATCTGTAATAAAAACTGATCATTTGACCATAATACCCCTCTATTAATCGTTATATTTAAGTACGCTAAAAGGATAGAACATTAGATTATTAGTTTATCCTATAATTATAAGAGATAGTTGGGGTTTTCACAATTTTCAATCTTACGAAGCTTCTTTCTTCTTCCATATAAGCACCTATTTTGTTTTGAAGATCATTAAACAAGGTATATATAAGGGTATTTTCATCCTTAAAATATGCTGTCATAAGCAAAAAACAAATATTCCGTCATTTTATTGACTGTTACTAACGGAAGGGGTTTGTTGTAACATACTTTCAAACTATAGGGAAAGAATTTTTTTAATGTTGTATGAGTTTACATCGATTTTTTCTTTATCTTTTATCCAGGAGGTGGCAGTCTGCCATATTTAGTAGGATGGCCTTTTTGTCGTTTGAAGCTCCTCTATTGCAGAGGAAAATTGTATGAGATTTCCCATTTGAGTTCAGTATTGCCTTGTACAAATGTCAGTATCTGACACAAGATTTGTTATAACATAGAATGCAGGTTCTTGGATTCAACAGTTTAGTATTGTGAAACCAATTTATGTATGTATAGTAATTCGTTTATACTTGATTACTTTATGGATATACCACATTATAAATAGCACCAGGGCATATATAAATCTGATATTGTTTTGTCCAATACCTGAAGGCTTTCTAAAGGAACAAAAATGAACTTGAAATTCATGTAGATGCTAAATTTTTTATCATCATCATCATCATCTTATTTTTTCTGGATTATTGTAAATTTTTTAAAAAAAGTAATGAATTATCTGGCATTGTGAAAAGCAGAAGCACTGAGAATTCTGGTTCAGTTGAGCTTTGTTAAATTAACTGGATTGACATGGACTTTCTTGGGGAGGTGGCAGTTTGCTAGATTTAGTATGGCCGCCTTCTGAAAATTCATTCATTGTTGGGCAATGTCTTTGTGAATTTCTTGTATTTTCATTGATCTGTTTATCTTTGTTCATAATTATTGACAAAAGCAGAGTCGCTGAAAATTCTGATTCAATTGAGCTTCGCTAATTTGGTTTGATTTACCTTAATCTTTTTGGGGAGATGGTAATAAGTTTTGTACCAGTATTGTGTGTATATATTTTGTGTGAGTAAAAGATAGATTATACATATGGAGAAACGTAGTCTTACGAGCCAATGTTTTCAAAGGCTTTTGAGGTTAACTCAAAGCTTAAGAGTAATGCGCCTTGAGGTTCAAATCTCATGATACTCATGCCTTAAAAGTGTGAGACTCACATGAAGCTCACGACTTAAGATTTGCCAAAGCATGAAGAGAAAAGTTGTTTACCAATATGTCTTAGGCTTGTACCTCATATATAAAGTTTGACATTTTTTGGTGTTTTAATAGTTTTTCAAAATCTATTTCACCTTAAAAGATCTCTCATGGATGTTGAAGGGGTTTGAGCTCACTTGTTTATAGTATTCTTTATGTGATTCATTTTCAATTTTCACATTTGAAATTAGCAATGTGAAATGATGACTAACTAATTCTTATCGGTATTTATATGAACAAAAATGTTAACCTTCATTAATCTAGAAGTTTGTAGACTTCATATGAAAACTAGAATTTTAAAACTTGATAAGGTTCATGGAATATACACTTTTGAATTTTTACGTTTATGGAATATACATAGTTTACATTTATGGAATATATATTATATGTATATTTATTCATTTATGTGCGTTCTCCATTTCTACATTTTCTTGTTAAGTTGGTATACAATATATTCTATGTATTTGTTTATTCAAGAAAAATGCATACTACTGAGGCTTATGCCTCACACTTTAGTTAGGTCAACTCAAACATCTCACCTCACTCATTTACATTAAATCTATTGGTATGTGTATACAAATTCTATGCAAGTTAGAGAAAGATAAAGAGAAAGCGTACTGTTTGTAAAACATGAACAAAAACTGATATACCAAGGAGCTACCCCTTTCCCTTAGCAGCCAATCCAGCCATTATGAGCCAGGAGTGTATGGAAGATACTTCCTACCAATGCTTCCTCCATTGCTGAACTTGATTTGAAATATTCTGTTGTTTCTTTCTTTCCAAATGTGCCAGAAATGGCAAAAGCCACCATATAGAGTGCCTCCCCTTTGCAGTTCCTAGTCCTCGACTGTTTCCAACTTATCATTAGGTCTCTAACTCTCCTTGTTAGCACCAGAACAGATTCTACTTCTGAAAGTTCTTCCCCCTATATGGCTGTCACAAATGAGCAATGCAACTGAAGATGATTAACTAATTCCGCTTCACATCAGCATATCATGCATCTATCAGGAATGGACTACAAAAGTTGGATTGCCCATTAAAAAAAAAATTGGATCGACCGAACCGGCTATACCGGACTGGTCCAGGTTGATACCTGTTGGACCGTTCCTTTTATAAATTACAAAAAAACAAAAAAAAAAACTTAGGATCGGTCCGATCCAAAGCCACTTGATACAATAGTTGTATCATGGCTTGGGATCGGACCGGTCTTGGCCGATCCCGGAACGGACCGGATCGGTCCGATCCTTGAAACCGGGGTTAATCTGTCAAGGGGTTGAGGTAGGGGTGGTTCTTACATAAATTGTTTGGCAAAGGAGGTTGAGGTACTCTTTGATTCTTGGCATGGTGGTCATGGCAAGGTACAGATGGGCGACGGTGCTCTCTATTTTCTTGTCCGTGCTTGACGCACAGGTTGAGGTGACTTCAGTGGTTATGCATCCTCCTTCGATTGTCGTTGGTTCTCAAGCGAGGTGGGTGTTCAGATCAGTGCCGTTGTGCAGTCCCATTTCGTCATTCTCTTCCTTCTCGGTGAGCATCTTTTCTGGTTCATATCCTCTACCCCCCTAAGCTGGTGCTTTCTCCGCTTTCCTCCATGTCAAGTATGGATGCTTTACATTTGCAGATAGGGTTAATTTCTGATGCCTGTCTTGATCTACATATGTGTTATGATAGTCTGTTTGCATGTGTATCCTGCCTTGATGCTTCTTCTTTAGCTTATGTTCCTATGGTTTTTGGGGTGGCAAGTGATGCTCTTGTATACAGTATCATAGGAGAAAGGGGAGGGGGCGGTCCGCCTCTAGTAGTTGATTAATGAAGATTTTGAATTGGAACATCAGGGGGCTTGGTGAAGCCTATAAATGGTAGGCAGTGCGTGAGTTGTGCTACTGCGTGAGGCCTTCCATTGTAGCCTTGCAAGAAACTAAAAAAGAGACCATTCGTAATATCTTGATTAGACATATATGGGACGGGAGGCATTCAGATTGGACGTTCCTTTCGTCCATGGGGGCATCTAGGGGTATTCTGGTCATTTGGGACATCGAGATTCTTAGTGGGGAGGTCTTGAAAGTAAGGTAGCTTCTCTGTGTCGGTCAAATTCCGTGTCATTGAGGATTAATTTGATTGGGTTCTCATGGGGGTGTACGGTCCGAACTGTAGGAGGCGTAGACTGGAGTTCTGGGAAGAGCTTCGAAAGGTGAGAGGGTCTTGGGATGGTCCATGGTACCTGATTGAGGATTTTAATGCGGTTTGAAACCCGGAGGAAAGAAGTAGCGGCCTTCCAGTCAATCATAGTTTGCGGGATTTCTCACAGCTTATCAGTGATCTCAACCTTATAGATTATCCCATGAGTGGGGGCTGGTTCACGTGGTCTTAATTGCCAGGAGGCGGCCATCCTGGGATGACCATTTCCCTTCAGTAACCCAGTCTACTTTAGAAAGAACCACGTTGGACCATTGTCCTATTCTGATCTCTACTGATAGCTTGAGTTGGGGCCCCTCACCCTTTAGGTTCGAGAACATGTGACTATTAAATGGGGATTTCAGGTTTAGAGTGGGAGTTTGGTTGGCGGAGGCAGAGTGTAATCACTTGGATTGGAAAGGCTACCAGTTCATGAACTCTCTTAAAATCCTGAAAATCAAGATTAAAGATTGGAACAAGAGGGAGTTTGGTCACCTTACGTTAAGGAAACAGGGTCTTAAAAAGGTCATTGGGCGCATTGATGTATTGGAACAATCTAGGGCATTATCCAGTTGCGAATTTGAGGAGAGAAAAGTTGCCAAGTGCTAGCTAGAGAGGGTGTTCAGCCAAGATGAAATAAATTGGAGGCAGAAATCTAGAGCCACATGGTTGAAGGAGGGGGATGAGAATACCAGATTCTTTCATAAGGTGGCAAATGGGCGTGCTAAGACCAACTTGCATGCGGGGCTTCAGGTAGGGGGAGAGTTTGTTGTGGACACGGCAAGGATCATTGAGGAGATTTTTGAGTTTTACTCTAAGCTGTATACATTTGAACATGATTTTTTGTTTGATGTGTCTGGATTGGAAGGTCAGAGATTGTCGAGCACTCGGCCGCGTGGGTCAAGAGGCCATTTGAAGAGCTAGAAATTAGGGACGTAGTGTGGGGCCTGGAGAAAGATAAGGAACCTGGGGCGGACGGTTTTCTCATTTCTTTCTTCCAAGATTGATGGGATTCGGTGGAAGAGGATCTTTTTGGGGTGTTTCAGGAGTTCCATGAGGGAGGGATCATTAATAAGATGACGAATGCGACGCTTATTGCATTGATTCCTAAAATGTTAGGGCCGCGAGAGCTTAAGGATTCAGGCTGATTAGTCTTACCACCAGTCTGTACAAGATCATTGCTAAAGTTTTATCCTCGAGGCTTAAGGCAGTGGTAGGTCATGTGGTCTCGTGTAATCAGAGTGTGTTTATCTCGGGTCTTCAGATATTAGATGGTGCCCTCATTGCAAATGAGGTCGTGGATGAGTGGAAGCGAAGTGGGTAGGAGGGATTGGTGTTGAAGTTAGATTTGGAGAAGGCTTATGATCGACTAAAGTGGAAGTTTCTGGATAAGGTGATGAAGTGGAAGGGTTTTGGTGTCAGATGGAGGAAGTGGATTTTCGGGTGTGTCTGGAAAGTAGTTTTGTCATTCTTGTGGAATGGTGGAGTCTATGGGCAGGTGTTTCCATCACGCGGTTTGAGACAATGGGACCCTTTGCGTCCCTTTCTTTTTACTTTGGTGGCAGATGTCTTGAGTTGGTTTTGGGCCAGAAGGGCAGAGATAGGCCTGATTTCGGATTTCAAGATGGGGTGGGACCGAGTTCCTATCTCTCATCTGCAGTACGCTGATGACACCCTTTTGTTCTTGCATGCGGAGGAGGTTCAAACTTACTGGATCAAGTCCATCATTAGATGCTTTGAGATGGTGTTGGGCCTTTAGTCTCGCTGGTTTGAATATGTCTCAAGAGAGGGTTGAGGTGTTCATGTTGGTTCTGGGTTGTAGAGTGGAGGCTTGGCCATTGAAATATTTAGGGCTTCCTCTTGGTCGTAATCCCAAGTCCCTCAGCTTTTGGGATCCGGTAGTCGAAAAGGTTTGTAGGAGGCTAGCTACGTGGAAAAAAGGTTATCTTTCCTTGGGGGGGGCAGGATTACACTCATCAAGGCTGCATTGGCCAATATCCTAGTTTATCATCTTTCTTTGTTCAGAGCCCCAGGTAAGGTAGTCAAGATTTTAGAGCGCCTTCAAAGACTTTCTGTGGGAGGGAGGGGGTCATAGGAAGTGTCGCCTCGTGACACTTCTGCCAGATGTCCTAGCTGTACCTGGAGGGAGATTTCCTCTATTATACTACTTTTTGTTCGTGTCATACCCATTTTTGTGTTGGGGATGGTCTTTAGGTTCGTTTCTGGCACGATTTGTGGCGAGGGGAGTCCATTTTTGCTGTTCGTTGCCTCAGTCTTTTCAAGGTGGTCACCTGTAGGGATGCATCGGTCTCAGAGGTTTTGTCCTGGTCCTCTTTTGGTTTTGTTTGGAACCTCCTTTTTGTAGGGAGCTGAGGTCTCTGGAGCTGGATGAGCCACGAGCTTCATTTGTAGATTTGGAGGAGGTTTTTATTGGTTCTGATCTTAGGGATCGGAGGGTTTGGAGTCTGTGCAGTAGTGGTGTTTTTCCGGTTAGTTTTTTCTTCGATGTCCTCCGCCCGCATCCAATAGCTCCCGCTTCCTTTTCTCACCGTCGGGTCTGGAGACCTTTTATTCCTCCTAGAGTCGAACCTTTTGTCTGGTCTGCACTCTAGCATAAGTTTAACACCTGTGACCATTTACAACGAAGGTGGCTCTCTTGCGCTTTATTGCCTGTGCGTCTTGTGCACAGTTTAACACCTGTGCGTCTTGTGTAGAGAGGAGGGGGAGTCAGTTGACCACTTATTCATTCATTGTACCGTAGCCAAGGAGATATGGCTGTTTTTCTTGTGACGGATGGGTGCTCAGTGGTCTTGCTTGCCACGTGATATTTGTGCATTGTTAGCATAGTGGGGGTTACAAGCCTAGGGATGAGAGACAGATTGATGTATCAGGGAGTTTGGTACGCGATTCTTTGGGTCATATAGGGGGAGAGGAACCAAAGAATCTTTGAGGATTGGTGCCGGTCGATTGCCGATTGTTGATGCCATTCTGTGTTTGGTGTGCTTGTGGATGGTGGTGCTACCAGCCTTAAGAGGATTTTCTATGTCAGATATTTTGGTGGGTTGGTTTGAGGTGGCTTTTTCCCCTCAGGCACCTCAGTTAGCGGTTCAGTGGAAGCCCCCCCCCCCAGTTGGGGTTCTCAACCTGAACTTTGACGGTTCGTCTTTGGGAAACCCGGGTGCATCAGCTATCCGGGGGGGTTTCAGAGACCTCTGCGGTCATATCATTCATGCCTACTCGGGGCTAGTTGGGATGGGTGACTCCTCCAGGGCCGAGATGCTTGCACTCCTTATGGGCTTGAGGGAGGCAGTTCGAGTGGGTTATCATCAGGTGTTCGTAGAGGGCGACTCAACGTCAGTGGTTTCCTAAATGTTCAGTTCAGTCTTGTCCTTGGCGTTTTCTGCACTTCGTCAGGTTGGCTAGATACTTGGGTTTGATTCAGGTTTCTTTCGTTCATACCCCTAGGTCAGGGTCGTCAGGCAATGAGGTGGCAGATTGGCTAGCTAGAGGCGGAGCCGGCAGGGGAGATATGTTTTTGGGCATACCTTTGGCAGAGATGATTGATGAGATTTGATGGATCTTATCCTTGTATTTTTGTATTTTATCCTTGTTATTTTGCTGTTTTCCTTTTGTTGCTGGCTAGTGCTTGGTACTCTTCTTGAGAGCTGGGACTGCTTGGCCTTTGTACTTGCTTTGTTTTCCCTTTCTCATATATATATATATCCTGCTGGTTATTCATCAAAAAAAAAAAAAAAAACTTGTTCTAAGATATCTTCTTGCCCTATGAAAAGCCTTCCATCCATGTCTAGTACTTCAATATGATTGACCTTCTGCCTTACATTTTTAAATTTATGAAAATTTTTGTTATTGTTATCGTCATCCTTAAGATATCGAACCGTTGACTTTTATCTCCAATCTAATCTAGCCAAAAGATTGAATTCATCTTTGAACATTTTTCTTGATTTAATTACATTAGAAAGGACCCTCCCTTGCTGTCCACCTGTTCCCATAGCTCAATGGCTTCTAGACTACTAAAAATATTCCTCTTTCAGTTAACTACCCTCCTCAAAATTTCCTTGTTCCCTTGTTCGTCATTTCTTTGAGAAATTGTAGTTTGTCATTGAACACATGACTTGCTGAACCCAACAACTCGTAGCTATCCCACCAAGACTTCACAATAGCCATAAATCCCTCCACTTAAGAGTCATGTGTTTCAAATTTGATTGATGCTTTTCTTCCTTTAAACTTTTCATTCTCTGGTAGGATTGGATCTAGACTCGATTTAAGGAGAGCCATTTGAGAGAGTCCTGTAAAAGGTTCCTTTGATCCTGAAGTAAAAAAATCTGGCTCCTTTTAGTGGTAGATCTATCAGTTCGTTTCTATCCATGAAATTACAAAAGCTTGCATGCCTGAGTTAATTCTGCATCTGTAAAACTTTCACGAGTCATTAGTAAATTTGACATTATTGAAATCACCTTCAACACACCAGTGAACTGATCACCCTTCTTTTTGGCCCCCCCTCCCCATTTCCTCTTTTTTTCCCTGTTGCATACTTCCTTTCCTTCTTTCATTAAAAGTTTTGTCAATTATCAGTATACATGTACATGTGTGTGTATATACATGCATGTATATAATGTACTATTGTAATAAATTCTCATCAATAATATCATTTGTATATGAATCTGACTGAAGACATGATTTTTGACAGACTGGGATGGCGGAAAAGGATTCATGTGCCAACCCTAACTTGTTGGGATAAAAGCGTTTTGCTGTTGTATATTAGAATGTTTGTTATACATGACAAGTAAGGGATAAATAAATGTGATGATGTTTTGTTTGATTCCTGGAGACTGTCCAAAGGAAAATAATATACCTAGTAAACTTAACATGGAGATTTAGAAGTGTTTCAGCAAAATTAAAATGGAAAATAATCTTATGGGTCTCCGTTTGTTGTAAATAGCTGAGATGTGTCAATTCTGCATGGGTACTCCATCCATTTGGGAGAATCCTTGGATCTCAGGACGGACTTGCTATATATTATGATGATTCTGTCCTTGTGCTGCTGTAACGGATCATATTGCACAATATTATAATTTAGGTTTCTAATTCTTATAGCATTTATTAACTTTTGTCGTGCTAATATTTAGAGTTGTTCTTTTTTTTAATCAATAATATTTAGAGTTGTTCTGTTGACTTTAGGTTTGTAATTGTTATGCCTTAAACTCTCCTTTGAAGTATGGTGTATGCTCTTCAATCAGCAACTTTTGTGCTGAGTTCTAACTTGTGGATTCACAGGTAGTGGAATATCCTTTGACTTGAATTAGAGATGGGCAGCTGTCCAGCACCATTTTCAGACATCGGAAAGAGAGTGAGAGGTACTGACTGTTTTAGTTGCATAATCTGAGAAACGTATGACATATCTACATGTTTGAGGAAAAAAATGAAATTAGATGACATGGTTGGATGGATAGAAATGATAGAGTAGTTTTATATTTTTAATGTTGCGTGTTTATTCTCTCATATACTATGTAGACTGTCTTTTTTTGTTGATAATTAATGAGGCAATATTATATATTGGAAAAAGTTAGTACAAACATGAGCAAAATATAGAGGCTAGCTGCCCGAGATGGACATCTAGGACCTCCACCAACTTGTTACAATGATCAAATACCCTCTATAGAACTACATCAGATCTTCCCCAACCCCGTCAAGGAACCCCACCTTTGGAGCCTCTGAAAACAACACTGATCTAACAACACCATCCCGAGCCAGCCTAACAGCTAACGCATTTAACTTCCTAGGTATCTGCCTAAATGAGACGTTCACACCCAACTCAAAAAACGAGCTAACTGAAGCAAATGTGTGAATCTCCAAGCATAACTTCTGGTGGCCTCCATCCATGTGATCACAGACCTCGAGTTCCCCTCCACTCCTAGCAATTCAAAACCTTGTGCCCTTGCCTCCTTTAAACCGGTAATCAAAACCTACAACTTAGCACATGTCGAATCTTCATCACCAATCGGTCCTGTGAAAACATGCAGAAAGTGACCAAGGTGGTCTTTAAAAATGCTGCCTATGCCTGATGGGCCTGGATTGCCAATCGAGGATCCATCAAAGTTTAATTTAACAAAGCCGTTGTGAGGAGGAGACCACGATACATTATCCTGCAACCTACTACTCTTCTAGGAGAAGAGTGGCAAACATCGCTCCATCTCGTCAAATCCGAAAATGTTATCCCTCTGAATTCCGGTAGTACCACCATCCATGAAGTTACTATACACAACAGAGTCAATAACTGACTTAAGGGAAGCCTGCTGATCCTAAAAAATTCTCCTATTTCTCTCCAGCCAAATACACCACAGAACAGCCTGGAATAGGGATTGATACATCATTTGACATCCTGTGGCATCACCCAAGCATCACAAACCTGTAAAATGAAAAAAAGACCAAATAGATTCTTGGCTTCCTTAGAGTGGGACGAACACTTTTCAACAATTAATTAGTGGTTCTTGACTAGAACAATTTCGGATCATTGGCCTATTCAGAGCTGCATTACGGGGGGAATTCGAGGGCCATCACCCTTTAAATTTGATAACATGTGTCTCTCCCACCCCAATTTTAAGGATTCCATCCAGTCCTCTGGTGGCAAGCATGCATTGGGGCAAATCAGGGGTGAGAGGGTTTCAAGTTTATGAGGAGTTTTGAGTATGTTGAGAGGTAAGATTAAGATATGAAATAAGGAGGTGTTTAGTGACATCGGGATGAGGAAGAGGAGACTAATGGATAGAATTGGGGAAATTGTTAAGGGGAGGGGGACAGGATTTTGAGTAGTGTTTAGGTGGAGTGGAGGAGAGGAAAGCTATAAAGGTGGAATTGGAAGGGGTCTTGAAATTGGAGGAGATTAGTTGGAGACAAAAATATCGTGTGACTTGGTTGAAGGATGGGGATGGGAGCATTAGGTTTTTTCATAAGATGGCTAATGGGAGAAGAGGAAGGAATGAATTGGTGAGGATAAAAGTGGGGGAAGAGTGGATTGACTCATTTGAGGGTATCATTGGTGCTTTGTCAGAGATCTATTCCAAGTTGTACAGGTCTGAGAAGCTCCTTAACTTTAAGCTGAAAATTAGGAGTGATGGGTGTCTGGGTGCTCGGAAAAGGGTGTGGTTAGAGAGAGTTCGAGGAGGAGATTAAGGAAGTTGTTTGGGAGTTGGCAGGTGACAGGGCTGTGGTTCTGATGGTTTCACAATTAGCTTTTACCAGAGCAATTGGGAGGTTGTAAAGATGGATGTCATGAAGGTGTTCAGGGAATTCTATAGGAGTGAGATTGTTCATAAGTCACAAATGCAAATGTTTTTTTGGTGTTGATTGCTAAGAAACTTGGGACTGTGGAAATTAAGGACTTTAGACCCATTAGTTTGACCACCAGCTTTTATAAGATTATTGCCAAAGTTCTTTCCATCAGAATGAGATGTGATGTCAGTGTTGTGTCTCAGCAGCAAAGCGCATTTGTTAAGGGGAGGCAGATCACTGACTGTATCCTGGTTGCTGCAGAATGTGTTGAGGAGAGATTTAGACTTGGGGTACATGGCGTGGTTATTAAATTGGATATAGAGAAAGCATATGACAGGGTAGAGTGGGATTTCTTAGATCAAATTCTAGAATAGAAAGGGTTTGGAGAGAGATGGCGGAAATGGGTTGCGGGTTGTCTTAGGAACGCGGGCTTTTCTTTCTTGGTAAATGGATCAACACATGGGTTTATATCATCTTCCAGGGGTCTTATGTAGGGGGATTGTCACAAACCAAACCTGGAAATCTCAATGGAGTCCCCAAGTTTAAGTTGTAGCTCTCACCCCATATCGATATGGGAGTGGATAAAACAATACATAGCCAAAACTTAAAGGAAAAATCTGAGAATTTATATAATATATTGAAAATATAGTCAAAGTATGGCTATTACATCCAAAACAAACATGACATTGCAGCGGAAAATAGAATAAAATCCCTTAGTTTCATGCTTCAAATCAATCCTTATTATCTATTGAAAATCTACTTAACAAGTACTTTATTACAGAATCTAATCCCTACTACAAGTTCTATCAAAATCATCAAGTAAAACCCTAGTAATGTCTACTATCGTCAAAACATGCTTGTCCTCCATCTTGGTTCTCGTGTCTATTATCTATAGGTCCTGAAAATGTTGTGCTCGAAAGCGTAAGCTACACTAGCTTTGTAAGTAAACAAGTCTAACGAAACTTATGATTGAAGTACGGTTAATGCCACTGTTCAATGGTAATCCATATAAACAATAAATGAGTGCGATATATGATGTGTGATCAATAGGCAATGAATATGTAATGTCTGATCAATACATAATGAAAGTATGATGAGTGATCAACATGAAATAAATATGTGATAAGTGATCAATATGTGATAAATGATCAATATACAATAAATATGTGATAAGTAATGCTAATAATCATATAGTATGAATAATGATGTAATATGATGATGAAATATACAATGCAATATGCTGGTTCAATTATTAATGCATGCTGTGCATCTAGCTAATATAATCGCCACATGTGATTAAGATAAACAATCTAATAGGCAATGCTGCTGTATAATATTCGTTTCATGTAGGTTCCACATATGATCTCAATCATACTACCCAAGGATGCTCACACAGAAACCATCCCCCAATACATGGTAGAAATAATATATTATTCTATGTGCGCAACATAGTTTCTAGGGGTTTCGACCTAGAGGACACAAGCGCTTCACTTTATTTTCGATCATAGGGACTATGCCCAAGGCATCACCCAGAATTTCCTTTGAGAACCATACATTAGCCGATCTACTAACAGAGTTTCACTCTTATAATTTGGATATTGGGCATCATAAGCATGAACCTTCCCTCACCTATCACCTTATCACAAGTCTCGTGGAATATCCCTCTTTATGGGAGAAAACAATTAATTGGTCTATTGGGATGTACGGTCCCTCAACACATGCAAATAGTTCATCCGGAACTTCCTCACCTATTATGTTTTCCAGATCATAATACTCTTGTTATAATCATAATCTCCATCAATATGAAGTTATGAAGGTTAAGTCAATTCTTTAGACCAACACAAGGTCATTATGCAATAATATTGGCATATGCTGTATAAGTGAGAATGTGCGCATTAACTAAGCAATCACGGTATGTGTACAATGTGTAATATGGTCTAACTAATATGATATCAATGAATATATAAGTAATAAGATGTCATGTCCAAATATCATTAGTTCAGCAACATATGTGTATAATGTATAATATGATTTAGTAAGCATGATAGCAATGATTATGTAATATGAAAGTATGTCACAATATCCCATGTTCATAATTATAACAGATAAGTCCATAAAGAAGCAAGTACATGCAATATGAGTTTAGGTCACACTATCAACCGTTTAATAAACACATTAATTGGGTTCATAAAGAAGTAGGTATATGAAATAATAATAATTGGGCAAAAGTAACATCATAAGTAATCTAATAAGGTTAAAACAATCATGTATGTGAAATCTCAGATCAATTGGGTCATTTTGGGATTTCTTGGTAGACCGAGGGTCTGCCGAGTGGGTTCGGTAGGGTCTCGGTGGACTCTTCAGTATACCGAAGGGTCTGCCGAATTACAACTTGGTTTCTGGATTTGGTCATAGTGTCAGGTTCGGTAGGGTCTCGGTATACCGAGTGTCAGGCTCGGTAGCTTTTCCAGAAGTCTTAAAATTGGTCTGTGGTGCTCGGTAGGGTTTCGGTAGCTTTTCCAGAAGTCCAAAATACACACTGTGAGGCTCGGTAGGGTTTCGGTATGCTGAGTAGGCTGCCGAGGCTTTCTGGGTTGGTTTGGTAGTCTGTTCGGCATGCCGAGGAGGCTGCCGAACTTCTCGGGTTTCACAAAATTTCATAATTCTCCATCTTCAACTCTAATTACAAAACTTCCTTAAGTAACTTTGATTAATATTGAATTCTGAACAAAACCCAATAATTAGATCATATAAAACAATACTTTAAGATCAACTTACCTTCTACTACCATTAAAACTTGAAAAACAAGTAAAGCCATTGAAATACTTCATACATAATGAAAAACAACATATGCTCCTATTAAAATCATAAATAATTACTTGGTTTGAAGGTTGGTGTAGAGAATTACACCTTCTTCCTTTTTTTTTTCTTCTTCTTCTTCTTCAAGCAATGAATTAACTTCTACAGGCCTTGTGTTTATATCATGGTTTAAAATATCGTGCCGTATCGCTCGATACAGTCGATATGTATCGTGGATTGACATAGTCGATACGATACAACACTTTAAAATTTAAAAAACAACCTTATCGTAGCGTATCGAGCGATACGATAAGTGTATCAAGCGTATCGCACTATACGCTTCGATACTCTCGATATCTCGAGAGTATCGATCGATACTTAGCTAAAAAAAAAAAAAAAACCAGCAGCGATCTTTCTTCCTCATCTTCTTCTCCATAGCACTCCCAAAGTACAAACCCAAACCAAAAACCCTAAAAACCCAACAACAT
>JAUPMG010295611.1:0-17198 GCA_031762675.1 Pachysandra terminalis | reverse complement strand
TTATATAATATTTATTCTTCATTAAATACATAATTAATGTGGGCCACACAACATCCAATGATTCCATATTTCCAAAATTCCAACGAAGTGTGGCGTGCTTACTGCTTAATTAGTTAAGTCTTATTTTTTGGAAGAAGGGTGCTTAAGTCAAAGTAATTAAAAAACCCTAATTAATTAACTGTTAGACTTTCTTTTCTTCTTTCATCTTCCTCTCGGCAAGAAACAATCATCCATCTTCCAAGTTTCAACTTTCAATTTAAGCTTTTGTGTGGACTGTGGAGGCTTCTTCAATCTTCACTTTTCAGATTTCAGGTCTTCACCAGGTACATACAACCCTCTTTAATCTACAGTTTTTTTTTTGCTCTCTCTCTCTCTCTCTCTGATGTGCAGGTTTTTGGGTTTTTTTTCCTCCTTTTAACGTTTACGTGCAGGTTTTTGGATTTTTTCCTCCTTTTAACGTTTCTATTGCGCTCTGCTCAACAATTAGAAAGAAAGAAAACCACTCTCTCTGTCTTTCTCTCTCTATCTCTCTCTCTAATAAAGGAAGAAGATATGCTGATTTAATGTTGCTTTGTGTACAGAAACTGGAAGAAAGAAAAAACACCCATTTCCAAAGGAAGTCTGATATCTACCTTTACAGAAACAGTGAACAAAACCCATAACTGACTGTTCCTACTTAGTTTTTCACGAGCCAAGCTTTTCATGAGCCGAGCCTGAGCCTTGAAAAAATAGCGAGCCTGAGCCCGAAATTTTTTTCCGAGCTTGAGCCGACCCTAAGCCTTACCCAGATTTTATGAGCCCGAGCCGAGCTGGCATGGCTCGGCTCGGCTCGGTTCGTTTACACCCCTACTTTGAATACCTTTCTGAACTGATTCACAATGGGGATCCCTTCCCAATCCTTCTTCTCTTCAATGGACCAAAGATCTAAACAAGATGATAAATTGGGCATCCCGGATCTCAAACCAACCACTTCTACTAAGTCACCCTCTGGGGTCAGAAAAGAAACAACTCAGTTGTGGGAGTCTATCTGCTCATGGTGTGCAGCTTGCCATTCCATTCCCAAGATGACATCGAACTCATGCATACCAAGAACAATCAAGTCTATAGGTAGTGTGGACTTGCTTAACATAATCAAACAAGACTCACACACCTTATCTAACTGTGCGGTGCCTCTTATAGGGTTTGCCACTACCAAGCTCCTCTCTAAGTCCTTCATGTGTAGATCCAAACAAATAAGTGATTGTTCTATGAACAAGTGAGATGATCAAATATCAAATATGACCCTTGCAAAAATATGGGAGAGACGTATGGTACCTTCCATGACCTTGTCCTGTTGTGGCTCTATAGAGAAAACCTTGCCCATCTGAGGTTGTTGTTGCTGTCATTGTTTTGGAGGTCCGCTCCTAGGTCCTCTAAAAGGCTACACCTGCTGCACTGGGTTGGGGTTCTACGGGTAATGAGGCTTGGGGACTAACTGCTACTACTTATGACCCTGGAAGAAGTTTTGTTGTGGATTCCTCGGCGCATGGCACTCCCTCAAACTATGACCTTGTCTTCCGCAGTTGAAACACCGCATATTGGGGTTCCCAAAACCGCGATAACTAGACGGCCCTTGAGTCCTCTGCCTCTTCTGTGATTCTGAAGTGCTGCCCCTGAATTTTCCCGGTCTAGTGTTGCTCTTGGAGTTCCTCGGATCCATGTTCTTCCTGAATTCAGCCATATCCTTCTCAACTTTCCTTGCACAATCCACCCCCTTGTGGTATTCTGTAAACTCTCTCACGATCAACGTACTTCTGATATTCGGCCTCAAGCCATTCTTGAATCGAAAGGAATTCTTCTCCCTTTTATCCACAGCATACGTCGCGAACTGAGATAACTCGGTAAACTTGGCGGCATACTCCATTATTAACATACTTCCCTGCTCAAGCTTCATAAATTCCAATTATTTCTTTCTTCTCATAGTCTTGGGAAAATACTCCAGATAGAAGACTTCCTTAAATCTCTTCCATGTGGTGATCGCGGCGATCTCCAAAGTTGACTTCCACCATCGACATGCCTCACCCTCAAGCATAAAGGCGGCAAAGTGGGGGCCATATCATCATTCTCAACCTTCATAACTTCGAAGATGTGCTCCATCAAATCAATCTAGGTTTGAGCTTCGACGGGATCTATGGCTCCCTTGAAGGCTATTGGACCTAGCTTCTTAAAGCTCTCAAGGCCAGAGATGTTCTTCTGAGTAGTGCTTTGTATCTGGACTTGTTGTCTCTGCATCAGGTTGGCCATGTCACCCAAGGCTTGGTATACAACAGCCAAGTGTGGATCGCCTCTGTGATCCTCCACTAATGGTGCTCCATTAGCTTGTCGACCTCTCCTTCCCGCCATTTGAGTCAATCTAGTACCTGCCAACAAGACTGGTACATCCGAATTTCTTGTAAGTTAAGAATTCCAGATGGTTAGAGATCAACAATCAACACACAGAAACTTGTGAAATATCGGCATCCTGAAAACTTTCAAATCTCAATCATATCTAAACCCAAGGAAAATCTTATTTAAAATAAAGAACTATAACTCTGATACCAACGTTTTCACAACCCAAACCTATGGGTCCACGTGGGAACCCAGTGAGTTCTAGAGATGTAACTCTCACTCCTCTGGGGAAAGGGAGTGGCAGTCAATATACAACTATAGCAAAAATGTAAAGATCATTCACAAGAAAGAAATTTAAAAAAAACATTTCTATAAATAATTACATGAATAGCAGCGAAAGATACAAAATAAAGTTCTATGTTAAAAACCAGAATTCCTTGTATACCCAAGTTTTCCCAAAAAGAATAGTAACATAAAAAAAATATCAGAGTAATATGTCATTACAAGGAATTACTCAAAGTAAAATTATTCTTCTTCTCCGAAGTCCTCCTCCTTGACTGCACTCTCCTCAGTTGCCTTCTCGTCTAAAGGTCTTGAAATTTGTTTGCTAAAAAACGTGAGCTATAAAGCCACTAAGTAAATAACTTCATAATTGGTCATGATTAACTTAGAGTCAAGTCATTACTCATTATGTCCAGTCCGTACAATAATGAAATTTAATGAAATGATATGCATGAAGTCGAGTCTTTATTATGCATGTTGTGTACCTAATTCACATTAATCACCAAGGTGAACTAATCAAGCAATCTAGTATGAAATGTAATCTATCAGATGAGTTAATACGGCATGTTTCCTCTTGATCCCAATCTCTATCCAGGATGTCCCACCAATGTGACTTCATCCCCGTATTCACGGCTATGAGATAGGACTATTATATGTGTACAGCATAGTTCTATGGGTTTTCAACCAAGGAAACGCAATCCCCCCACTTATTTTTAATCAAGGGTAAATTCTGAGGTTTTCACCAACGTGAGTACTCCCTCAGGAAATCATGAAAATTAACATACTACAAAGATCTCTCTCTTATATCATACCTCCAAGTCTTCACCAACGTGAGTATTCTTGGGTAAAGTTCCCTTGGGCAATAAATGAGTTTGTTGGGGTAGCTAACCCCTCAACTCATCATTGCCAATCTCCTCACTAGATGTGGGATTCACATCACATCACTCTTATTCAACTCACAAGACTCAATTGCGTGGTCTGGGAGGACAGGGTATTTCTCTATGACCAAGCTATGGTCCCGAGTCAATGCAATGCAAGTGTAGAGGTGCGCGCTAGCTAAGCATTCAATTCATAGTATACAAGGTGCATTGTAACTAACTAAAGAGTTTATTCCACACATCCTCGTGTATTGAGATTCAACATTACATAGAACTAAGTCACAAAGGAAGAGATGCAAATCAACTAAGTTTAAGAACATGTGTACCATCAGTTTGAATTGCAAATAATGTGATTATTGATAAGTCATGAAATACCACATATTATACCCTTAATTGCATGACTTATCTGATATTTTCTCATATTAAACTTTTCATTTTACATAGAATTTTCCAATTCTTTATTACCATTGCTCTATATTTTAAATATCTTAATTATGTTTAATTTATTATTGCATAAACAATTTTGGAGATTAATCCTGGTCAAGGGAATGCAGACTCAGTCGGACCGGATTAAATCGGACGGGTCAGATTAGGTGGGTCGGATTTAGCTCAAAAGTAATAAGATCAGAACCAGAAATGGAATCTGACCCGATCCGACTTAAGTTACCCAAGCCGATTCAGCCCAACTCATCAAAGGCGAGTTAACCCGATTCGGATCTGCCGACCAAGGAAGCCGACCAAGACCCAACTCAAGCCAATCAAGCCGGCCCGACTCCAACTCGCTAATCAACTCGGTTCAGCCACGTCATTATGACCTAAATGATTAATATATTTGAATAAATGAGTTTTTGTTATTTTCCTAAGAAAAGAGGCTGATTTGAAATAAATTAGTTAGTGGGGAAGAAAGAGTAATTTTTAAAACTATGTTATCTTTAACCTTTGAATTAGAAACAGAAGACACGGTTTGAAAAACAGAGCAACCCAAATGGAAAGAGTCGTTCAAGGAAGAGAAAGCAAGCAACTGAATTGGAAATAAGCTGATTCGTTTTTTGAAACAAGACCAAGAAGGAAAGAGCTGATTTGAAATGAGGAAGATGGTGGTTGTTTTGGCAAACCAACTGAATTTGGAAAGAAGCAAACCAACTGCCTGATTCACATTTTTGGAACAAGCACCGAATTAGCAAGAGGAATTAATTAGGAAAGAAAGTTGTTGCTGTTGGGTCATTGGAAGGTGTTCGTATGAAAAAAAAGGAATTCAAAAACCGAATTTGAAGAGCAGTTGCTAAATCGTGCGTTTGGTGGGAAGAAGAAGACTGATCGTAAAAGCTGAGTTTTGGGGATGAATTGGACGGTCCAGATCGTTTGATTTGATGGAGGCAACTCTTGGTTCTTAAGTTTTATAAATTGAGAAGCTTCACAAGCTTCGGGGGATCGAATATCTTCCCCTCTTTTTGCTGTAATTTTCATTAGAAATTTTTTGCAATTTTCTCCATAGAAGCCTAATTCTCTGCAAAGGCTAGGGATTAAGTCCCTTGTAATTGGTATGATTTTATTGTAATTCTTTATTTTTAATGAACTTATGTTTTGATTGTCAATATATTTTGATTTCTTGTGATGTATGAGTTCTTCATTCTTTTTATGAGTTCAATCATGTTTTTTTCATCATTAAGAAGAATTTCTCATGGTTTCTAATGGGAATCCAGAATTAAATTGAATGGGTTTTTCTAAAAGTATTTTAGCCACGTCGTGAACTACGTTTACGAACTGTTCCTAAATTATTTTTGTTCAATCGAATCAAAGCTCTTCATAGCAGTCAAGCATATAATCTGTCCGAGTTACAATGAATTTCATACCGGTTCAAGGAACTGTCCCGATGCCTGCGCATTTTCTCCACTGAATTTAAACCCTTTTTTCTTTACTTTTATTTATCCCCTAATTATTCCTTTTAATTACCAGTAATTTTCCACCCTTGTTATTGTTCTTAACACTCTTTTGTCTCAAATTCCGTGCTCTTTGTGGTTCGACCTCGGACTCCCAAGAATTATATTTCTTCGAACTCCTGCACTTGGGAGTGAGCAAGCAATTATGTTTCAATATAAGACATCAGTTTTGGAAGCTAACATTCAGGATCGGTGACCCTCTCGGCGCACCGAAGCCTACCTCGACGAACCGGACTGAAACTCGTCGACAATTCCAGGGACCTTATTCTAGGTGACTTCTTCGACGCACCGAAGCCAGCTCAGCGCACCAAACTGAGACTCGGCAACAAAAACAGAAAGCCAGAAGTTGTCCAGAGGTTCAGCGATCTGTTTGGTGCACCGAACAGTCCACCGACGACCCAGGAGATGCTCGGTGAAGCGTTCGGCACACCGATGAGGTCGTAGATGTTTCTCACCAAAATGAAGGCATAACAAAAAGAAATACACATACATGCATTACACATTCAATTCCATCACATTTCTACCTAATAACATGGTTTCATCCTCAACATGTGAATCAACACTTCCATAATCTATTCTCCTAGAATATAAGATTTGCATGAACTTGAAAATAAAGGAAACAACTATGATTCTACTTCAATCAAGGAACAAACGTGAAATTATCTACTTACCTTAGAGAAATACAAAAAAAATGAAATGGAATCTCAAGCATGCAAGGCCTCTTCTCCTTCAAGCTTCCAAGCAACTAACAAAACCAACAAGAGAGAAAACATGAGATTCTCTCAAGCCGAGAGACAAGCATGGAGACCCATGCCTCTATTCTCAAAACAAATCCAATCTCAACCCTCCATTTCAAACCACCCTCATCTAAGCCCTTGGATTAAAGAGTAAGTGGGAGTTGGTATTCCGCACCACCAACTCCCTTCTCTCTTTCAATCCTAGCCACACAAACAAACACAAATGATCAATTAAATCCTTCCCACACATCATAAGCTTTGATCTAGATGATCCACACCACATATCCAAAAACTAAAATGGGCCATACTACGGTGTGTAGCACCAAGGCTTGTTAGGCACAACACACTTGATCGCGTGGTCGGATTAACATGATCGGCGATTCAAACAAAGGAAATAAATTGTCACAAGTTCTAAAATGTAAATACGCATAAAACCAAAAGATTTAGGCCATTACACCAAATCCCTAGGTGGGTGGCACGGATCACGATGTGAGACCTTCAAGTTCACAACCATAGGCTTGTTAGGCACAACACACTTGATCGCGTGGTCGGATTAACATGATCGGCGATTCAAACAAAGGAAATAAATTGGCACAAGTTCTAAAATGTAAATATGCATAAAACCAAAAGGTTTAGGCCATTACACCATATCCCTAGGTGGGTGGCACGGATCACGATGTGAGACCTTCAAGTCACAATCATAGAACGTGGCTCACAGCAACAATCCGTAATAAAAGTAATCGTTTCTTTTATCAAACAATCAGAGTACGAAAGACAAAGTATATTAATCAAAACTTGGCTTCCGATGAGCCTACAACTCATAAATCAACTATCCCAAACAAACCCTATTACATAGTTCTACTATGGAAATAAAGCAACAATTATAACTAAACGGCATCGAATCCACACAACCATCCAATCTCCTTTAACTTGTAACATGAAACGTTGCAGTGAGCTTGGAATGCCCATATAAGAAACAAATTCTGACAACCATCCTCATGGAACAATGTTATTCAAAATAGCATACAACATCATGGCAATTATCATGGCACGAAGGCAATCATATAGTAGTGTCCACATCATAAAACATAGTTTAGCAAATCCATAGCGTTATCATACTTGAAGTCCAATAATCAACCATCATAAGTTCCACGATATCACAATCAAATGCATGCATATGAATGATGAGTAATGAATGACGATTAAACAAAACATGATGAATGCAGTAATGTAATTATGAATGCAAGATGAATGCAACCACCGTATCGAATCATTCCTCCACAACCAGCTTCACCAATGCTCCACATTAATACCACAATATCCAATTACTCCACAACAACAATCTGCACCCTGATCCACGACCTTGCGGTCAATTCAAGTATCCCACGTGTACAGCATGGTTTCGTAGACTTTCAACCTACCCGGGCTTAATTCCCGTCGTTGTTTCTTGCTTTTCTGGGAATTAAACACCCAATGACAGTTACCCTAACCTTTTATGGGAATTCACACCCAAGGATTGGCCATCCCTAACTATTCTAGGAATTCACACCCAAGGATTAGTCATCCCTAACTATTCACCCAAGGATTAGTCATCTCTAACTATTTTGAGAATTCGCACCCCAAGTATTAGTCATCCCTAACAACAACCCATCTCCAACCATCCTGGGAATTTGCACCCAAGGATTGGTCATCCCTAACAACAAATCCATCTCTGTAATCCTTCGTTGTCCGAGAATCAAATGAACCAATATGATTGTTGGTGATAGGGTTCTTCGGAAGCTACATGTGCGCCCATACGCACGAGTAATCCTTGGAACAGCATCACAAGCATCCTTTCCAACAATTAGTTGGATCTCCAGTGATAACATCCTTCGGAAGCTGTCCGGATCCCATACACCCGAACAATCCTTTGGAAATTACCACAGGAATCCTTTCCAAGGAAACAATTATAATAATCACATGCTAGCACAACAATCAAGCAACTCATACTCATGTGCCAAACTTCAATTATATGTAATTTACAATCCCAACTCAAGTGGTCAAGTCCTCACGTCAATTGGTTCAATAAATCTAGAAAACTGTCATTACCTGTGATTTTTCTCAGGTGTTCGGCAAGGTGGTTGGTGTACCTAAGCCTGCCAAACATCCAAAATACACTAAAATATGCTCTCGGTCAACAGGGTGGTCGGTGGATCGAAGCTTGTTGATCGGTCACTATTCTTGGTTTTTCAGCTTCGACGAACAGTTGGTATTTTGGTCATAACTTCCTAAATACTAATTGGAATGACCTTAAACTTGTTTCTTTTTGTGTTCCTAACGAATAGGGGATTCAGAATAAAATATAAAATAAATTATGAAAATTACTTGCGTAGGTTCTCTAATCTTTAGTTAAGGTCTGTACAATTTCCAGGGTTTTCTAGGTTCGTGAACCCTAGCCCTTTGGTATCTGATTCCCATCCCCATCGATATTAAAGGTCAATAAACGATCATATTAGCAAGCAATCACTGTGTAAAATTATCTTAGCAATTTATTAACATGATAATTAATTTTAACCATGGATCAAACATATATACATTGGAAAACAATCTAGCATGCTGTCAAATTCATGTCACTTGCTCAGAAATACCTATATGTTAACAGAAACAGAGTTTAATGCAATTCAACATCAGGACATCACTATTAAGCATGTAATCTCCATCAATGACATCCAAAATTCCACGAGAGCTATACAAAAAATTGCAACTTACTCTAATGCTCATTTTGGTGATAATCCTAACGTGTTCTCGCTTCTACTTCTTCTTCCTCTTCAAATCTTGATTCCAGTACCTTCTCTCTCTTCTCTTTGCTCCTCTTTTCTTTAGTCCCTTTTCTTAGATCTGGACGGATAGGGTTTTCTGCCCTAGTCTCCCTTATTCTTCTCTTCTCTCAAAACTCCAAAACTCTAATCTTCGTCCCAAAAGCACTATTCATGGCACTGTTCAAACCTCCTATTATAACCTCCTATAGTTACTAACTACACTTCCTAAACTTATCCCCACTTCCCATAAACATACCTAATAGATAAGGTAAACTTCCTTACCAAGAAATCTCCCAAATTCAAACTCTTGCTAATTAGAAACCACCTTTATATTCAAATAGTAACTCTTTCTCTCACAATCTAATCTCATTCAATTCCTAAGTTTTATTTACTAAACTTACCTTATTAGCTAAATAGAAACCTTTTAGAATAACTAATCCAAGCCTAATTTCGTTCAACACTAATTCCAGTTATTTCAAGTTTGATTTAATTATTTTAAACTCCCCCATACTTTCTAATAATTATAATTTGACTTCAATGCTTCCACTTAATTATGACTTAGTCCGATTTAGCATTACTACAACATGTTTTTACCATCAATTTAAATTCAATCTCATTAATATTTATTTAACACCATTAAATAACCAATTATTATTATTATTAATTTCCAGATCCGGTTCACTACAATCTTTCCCCCTTTAGGAAATTTTGTCCCTGAAATTATGCATGTTGAATTTCTAAGATTCCCAATCCTATAGTCTGCTAACTTTGATCAAGTTATTCTTAATATGATATTACAGCTCAAACATACAATACAAAACAGTTCATGTCATTCACAAAATTCAGCAAATAATTCATGTTATATACATGTCACAAAATCAAGTGATTCCTAAGTTTACATGTTTCTATGTTATTTCCTAGGTCTTACTAAACTTAAGGGTCTCTAGATCAATCATAACAAGTAATCACAGCAACTAATCATACAAATAACAAACACGCACGTTATGCACTCAACATACAATTGCAAACATGTGAATCCTAGTTTTCACCTCTACGTTCTCAACACCCTAGGTAACTTAACCTATAGCTCTAATACCATTCTTTCATGCCCCAAATCTCGAATCCCTAGGTGGATGGCATGGATCACGAGGGGAATCTTCGGGTTCCCAACCATGGAACGCGACTCACAACAACAATCCGTAATAAAGGTAATTGTTTCTTCTATTAAGCAATGAGAGTGTGGAAGACAAAGTATATTAATCAAAACTTGGCTTCAGATGAGCCTACAACTCATAAATCAACTATCCCGAACAAACCCTATTAATAGTTCTACTATGGAAATAAAGCAGCAATTAAAACTAAACGACATCGAATCCACGCAATCATCCAATCTCCCTTAACCTGCAACATGAAACGTTGCAGTGAGCTTGGAATGCCCATATAAGAAACAAATTCTGACAACCATCATCATAGAACAACGTTAGTCCAAATAGCATACAACATCATGGAAATTATCATGGCATGAAGGCAATCATATAGTAGTGTCCACATCATAAAGCATAATTCAGCAAATCCACAACGTTATCACACTTGAAATCCAGCAATCAACCATCATAAGTTCCACGATATCACAATCAAATGCATGCATATGCATGATGAGTAATGAATGACGATTACAACATGATGAATGCAGCAATGTAATTATGAATGCAAGATGAATGTAAATGAATGCAATCATCATATCAAATCATTCCTCAACAACCAGCTCCACCAATGCTCCACAACAATACCACAAGATCCAACTACTCCACAACAACAATCTCCACCCCGATACACTACCTTACAGTCAATTCAAGAATCCCACGTGTACTACGTGGTTTCGTAGGACTGTCAACCTACCCGAGTTTAATTCCCGTAGTTGTTTCTTGCTTTTCTAGGAATTAAACACCCAAGGACAGTCACCCTAACCTTTTCTAGGAATTCACACCCAAGGATTGGTCATCCCTAACTATTCTGGGAATTCACACCCAAGGATTAGTCATCCCTAACTATTCTGGGAATTCGCAACGAAGGATTCGACATCCCTAACTATTCTGGGAATTCGCACCCAAGGATTAGTCACCCCTAACAACAACCCATCTCCAACCATTCTAGGAATTCGTACCCAATGATTGATCATCCCTAAGAACAAATACATCTCTGTAATCTGTCACTGTCCGAGCCATCAAATGAACCAGTAGGATTGCCAGTGATAGGGTTTTTTGTAAGCTACCTGTGCGCCCATACACGTGAATAATCCTTGGAACAACATCACAAGCAACCTTTCCAACAATCAGTTAGATCTTCAGTGATAACATCCTTCGAAAGCTGCTCAGACGCCTATACACCCGAACAATCCTTAGGAAACCATCACAGGAATCATTTCTAAGGAAACAATTATAATAATCACATGCTAGCACAACGATCAAGCAATTCATACTTATGTCACAACCTTCAATTATATGTAATTTATAATCCCAAGTCAAGTGGTCAAGTCTTCAAGTCAATTGGTTCAATAAATTTGGTAAACAGTCATTACCTGTGATTTTTCTCAAGTGTTCGGCAAGGTGGTCGGTGTACCTAAGCTTTCCGAACACCCAAAAATACATTAAAATATACTCTCTGTCGGTAGGGTGGTCGGTGGACTGAAGCCTGCCGACTAGGCACTTTTCTAGGTTTTTCAGCTTCGACGAACAGTTGATAGTTTGATCATAACTTCCTAAATACTAATCGGAATGACCTCAAACATGTTTTGTTGTGTTCCTAACGAACAGGGGATAAAAAATAAAATATAAAATAAATTATGAAAATTATTCGGTTCTCTAATCGTTAGTTCAGGTCTGTATAATTTCCAGGGTTTTCTGGGTTCGTGAACCCTAGCCCTTTGGTATCCGATTCCCATCCCCATTAATATTTAAGGTCAATAAACAATCATATTAGCAACCAATCACTGTGTAAATATATCTTAGCAATTTATTAACATGATAATTAATTTTAATCATGGATCAAACACATATACATTGGAAAACAATCTAGCATCCTGTCAAATTCATGTCACATGCTTAGAAATACCTATATGTCAACAGAAATAGAGTTTAATGCAACTCAACATCAGGGCATCAATATTAAGCATGTAATCACCATCAATGACTTTAGACATTCCAGAAGAACTATACATAAATTGCAACTTAAATGCTCATTTTGGTGATGATCCTAACGCGTTCTTCCTTTTACTTCTCCTTCCTCTTCAGATCTTGATTACAGTACCTTCTCTCTCTTCTCTTTGCTCCTCTTTTCTTCTCTCCCTCTTCTCAGATCTAGACTTCTAGGGTTTTCTGCCCTAGTCTCCCTTATTCTTTTCTCTTCTCTCAAAACTCCAAAACCCTAATCTTCTTCCCAAAGGCACTATTCCCGTCATTGTTCAAACCTCCTATTTATAACCTCTTATAGTTACTAACTACACTTTCTTAACTTCTCCCCACTTCTCATAAATGTACCTAATAGATAAGGTAAACTTCCTCACCAAGAAATCTCCCAAATTCAAACTCTTACTAATTACAAACCACCTTTATATTCAAATAGAAACTCTTTCTCTCCCAATCTAATCACATTCAATTCCTATGTTTTATTTACTAAACTAACCTTATTAGCTAAATAGAAACCTTCTAGAATAACTAATCCAAGCCTAATTTCGTTCAACACTAATTCCAGCTATTTCTCGTTTGATTTAATTATTTTAAACTCTCCCATACTTTTTAATAATCAATTTGATCCCAATACTTCTACTTAATTACAACTTAGTCCGATTCAACATTACTAAAACATATTTTTACCATCAATTTGAATTCAATTTCATTAATATTTATTTAATACCATTAAACAATCAATTATTATTATTAATTTCCGAATCCGCGTCACTACACTCTTGGCTTGAGATGTGTGTTCACAGAGGAGGTGTGTGCCTCCTTATAAAGCCCCAAAAGATGAGTCGTTGGGCCTTAAATAAGCTTGAACGACTAGTGCATTAAATAATAGATATTTTGGACTTTAAGTTCAAAACGGCCCCACATTAAAAACCAGATCTAAAACTGCCCAAGATTAATGTAAAATTGCATAAAAATCTCCCATAAATGAAAATTTGATTTTCCATTAGATACAATTGGTTTTGAAATTAAAACATCAAATTGAATTTTACAATCAATTCCAATAACCACATGATTCAAAATTCAAAAACATACCTAGTCAAGTGCTTAAAAGAATATGATGCAGTCATATCGGTGTCTTATGGAGTTGACCGTACTTAGGGTATTCAATATAGTGTCTATAGAGACGAGGTGGAATAAATTCTTGAACCTAATCTCTTTTGTGAAAATAGCTAATACTGAGACCCACATCATACCCTACCATAGTCTTCTTCTAGCAGGTTGACACATTTAGGCCATGCGTCGCCTAGATTTTCATGAGTGCTCTAGAGAGTCTGCCTAACTCTCAACAGAAGCAGCCCCACTTCACAGTCACATAGGTAAAATAGATCGAGTATGCAATTGCAGCTAAACATATCACCTATAAAGGATATAGACTTTATTAAGAGATTTAGAAAGTCACCTCACATACTGCAATAAGCACTGCACGCATCATAGGGATAGGTCACTAATCAGTGCTATAGAACTCCTTTAATGAGTTGTTATACCCATTAAACCTATTTCTTGGGATCTCCATTCATGTATGTTGGGTTGCCATCACTGGTAGTTCATTCCAAGGGCTTTAACCAAATCCCTATCGACGTTTCACATACTAACTTTTTAGTTAGTGCTTTAGTCAGAGGATCTGCTAGATTCTTTTCTGACCTCACAAAGTCAACTGTTATGACTCAATTAATTAGCTGCTACCTTACTGTATTATGTCTTAGACGTACATGTCTGCTCTTTCCATTATAAATTATGCTCACAATGTAAGGACACAGATGGTACTGGTTTGGTCACTAAAGGAACATATGCCAACAAGTTTCTAAGCCACTCGGCCTCTCTACCTGCTAGTTCTAAGGCTACAAATTCAGACTCCATAGTAGACTTATTATTACAGGTCTGCTTAGTAGATTTCCAGGAAACAGATCCACCTTCCAAGGTGAACACATAACCACTTTTAGAGTTTATCTCATCATTCGTTGTTATCTAGTTAGCATCACAAAATCCTTCTAACACAAAAGAAAATTTAGTATAGTGTATGCTATGGTTTATGGTCCCCATTGAGTACTTCAAACCTATATGTTGAATTGTTAATAGCATATCCAATAAATTCACAATCAAAAGTCTTAGGTCCTATTCTTTTTCTCTTAGGACCAGTTAGACCTACTTTGGCTAGGCATTCCCGCACTTTCAGGATTAATTTGGGGTTAGTAGGATTCATCTTGTCTTAAAAACATAATTATCTAGTTTCAAGTTTGTTGGAAGATATGGGGGTTTTAGATAAGATGAGAAGAATAAAGAGATGGAATGGGTTTAGACGGTTATGCCAAAACTATAATAAAATAAATACAAAAACAAATCTATTTTGATGAACTGAGGCGTGACAATGTCACTATCCTTGAAACCAAATTCACCCCCTTTTGGATCGTATCTGCAATGTACCAGGTCTAGTGGTTGGCCTCCAAGATTTAACGGTTTTCCCTTTCGGTAGATTACACGGTTGTACCAGGCTAAGGACGAAGAAGCTTATATAGCACTTGACTAGAACTTGAAGAAAACAAGAAATTTTACACTTGAAAAAAACTTGAAGAAGAACGAGGAGAGATGTGCTCTTGGCTTGAGATGTGTGTTCACAAGGAGATGAGAGCCTCCTTATATAGCCCCAAAAGACTAATCTTTGGGCCTTAAATAGGCCTAAACGGCTAGTGTATTAAATCATAGACGTTTTGAACTTTTAAGTCCAAAATGTCCCCACATTAAAAACCAGATCTAAAACTGCTCAAGATTAATGTAGAATTGAAAAAAAAAAAAACAAAAACAAAAACAAAAAAAAAACCCCACATAAACACAAAACTGATTTCCCATTAAATCCAATCGGTTTTGAAATTAAAACATAAACTTGAATTATAAAATCAATTCCAACAAGGAAGGTCATGCTAAATTCTTATTTTTCAATGCCATTTCCTTTACGTTGCAAAAGCTCCTTACTTTCAAAGCATGGTCAACATGATTGTCTCAACAGGACCTGGTTATGTCCTCCATCGCCATCGTTTTCTTGTATTAGATTATGTTGGATTGACCCAGTTGGCCCACTTTGTTAGGCCAAACGGAGTTCTCACTTTAAGTTGAGACGTCCATATTTGGTGAGAGATCAACTGTGGCTTGGACTAAATCTCCTATTGTTTAAGAGAGAATCCAAGGTTGAGTTAAGGTCATGAAACATACTTTGGATGGTGGTCTTAATATCAAAAATCCACTTCATCAAAACCTTGCACCACTGGCAAGATTTGGCTAGAATCTTCTTACAAATAAGAAGGGGCTGTGCTATGAGGTTCTCAGAGCAAAGTATCTAAAACAAATGACCATTTTGCAATCTAAACCGACAAGTCGAGCTTCTTTTATATGGAAGAACATACTGAAAGGAAATGAAATTCTTAGAAAAGGAGTAAGGTGGAAGCTAGATAATGGACAACAAATTCGATTCTGGCTTGATCTGTAGGTTTTACCCACACATCTATCGGAACATACGACCCCTGAGGTACGGGAACCATTGTTATCAATCTAACATATGGTCATTTTACTCCTTTGAATCTGCTTCCTGGAACTTAAACCTTTTGAATCAATATTTACCTTCACACATCATTTTGAACTAATACTCCCTCTCCAAGTTCTTCCCTTCAACTTTGGACCAGATTGTTTGGGCTCACACATCTTCAGGACAATACAAAGTAAAGTCCGGTTATCAGAGCCTTCAAGAGCAAACTAACCGAACCTCCCCTCAGTACAATAAGTTCAGCTGGATTTGGAAAACACCTTGCCAACCAAAAATTCAGCATCTACTCTGGTTAATTCGCCATGGCCACCTACCTACCTGAGCACACCAGCGCTCTCACGGGATGGACGTTCATGTAACTTGCTCACGATGTGAAGAGAACGAATCACAGGAGCACATCTTCCTTTTCTGCAGATATGCTACAAATGCTTGGAACCACCTTGCAACACTCTCTTGCTAACACAGTCCCAAAAGCAATCTGCTCGAGATGTCCTGGAATGCATCCCTATTTGTTAAGACAGAGTTTATTTGATGATTTGACTATTATTAGTTTTACTGATATAGAAACCATTTTGTTAGTTTGTTATGCCAGCTGGTACAATTGTATATTAGCTGGAGTCCAGGTGGCTTGTTTCTATTGGTTTAGGCTTCTTGTATATAAGAGCCAGCTTGTAACTTTTTGTTCAATCAATGAAATTTCGCTCTTCTCTTTTGTAATATGGTATCAGAGCACCATTTTTGCTCAGCTGCGAATTGTAGAAATTGCGATTTCGTTTATTCTCATTGATCTTCGATTCTTTGTCTTTCGATTGTTCTTGTTGATCTTCAATGGCTTGTGGAGGAGGAGCTCGAGGAGGCAACAATGGCAGTAATCGGAATAATGAAAATTCCTTTTTAGTTTTGGATTCTCTTGATCGATTTCATGAAGATTCCAACAGTCCTTTCTATCTCAGTAATGGTAATCATCCAGTTCCTGGTTCGAGTCCTTTGACACGTAGCAACTATAACTCTTGGCATCGTTCTATGGTAATAGCTCTTATTGGTAAGAACAAGATTGGATTTGTTGATGGATCAATTGCTAAACCAGAAATTGGTGATAATCTGCACAATTTTTGGTCTCGTTGTAATAACATGGTTATGTCATGGATCTTGAATGATGTTTGTAAAGATATAGCAGATAGCATAATGTATGTTCGTGATGCTGAAAGTATGTGGAATGATTTACATGATCAGTTTAATCAGAGCAATGGTCCTAGAAGTTTTCAATTGAAGCAACAAATTCATGCTTTCACAACAGGGTTCAAATGATTTTAGTATCTATTTCACCAAGCTTAAGATTTTTTGGGATGAATTGAGTGATTTTAGACCTGCACCAGTGTGTCATTGTGGAGGAATGAAGATTTTAACAGAATATCAACA
>JAUPMG010295600.1:0-17199 GCA_031762675.1 Pachysandra terminalis | reverse complement strand
ATTCATATATTATAACTGGGAAAATAAAATACTTTCAAAGGTTCAGGTCATTACAGAAGTGGAGGGTGTGATGGCTGTGTTAAGAGGGTGAGGGTGCTGGTGATGTGCGTGGGAAGAGAAGTGTGAAAAGGTGGTGCTGTTGTTGCTGCAGAACCATGGAGAATAAGGAGGAGCTTGTTACTGTTGCCGCAGTAAAGTGGCAGGGGAAGTGTGGGCTGCAATTACGGCAAAGTGAAGAAGCAAAAGGGCTGGAGGTACTGTTATGGTGGTCCAGAAGAAGAGGAAGAGGATGGTGAATGAAGAAGAAGAAAATAAAGATGAAGAAGAGAATGGAAGGGAGGGTTGCTGCTGCTTGTCGTTGTAGACCAAAGAGAAGAAGTGAAGGTAGAGATAGGGGAGGAAGAAGATGCAGAAGAAAAAAGGAGAAGAAGAAGAAGGGGAGAAGGAGCTTACCAGAGAGGGAGGTTGAAGAAGGGATGAAGGAGCATGAAGGGGTGCGTTGCTGGTTTTGAAGGGGTGGAGAGAAGGTTTAAAAAAAAAAAATATTACCGTTGCAAAAATTGAGCTGTTGGATTTTGGGGATGATTGGAGAGCATTTTTCTCCATTTTGTTTCCTCAAATTTGAATTTGGGGAAACATATAAGGAAGGATTGGAGATGCTCTAAGAGAAACTTCTCCTTATCACTTATGTAGGAAGCTAGTTCTAACTTTAGTAATATTTTTATAATATCTATTTTACCCATAAAATTTCATAATCACTTAAATAAATGTTATTTCTAAACTTTCACAATATTTTTATAATACCTATTTTACCCCTAAATTTTTATAAGCACTTAAAAGAAATGTATTTACCAAACACTATTTTCTTCAAGTAAGCAACTTATTGTTGCTGTGGATAAATGTTTCCATTGAGCCACTAGTCCAATGAGTGTTTATCCAAAAGCCCAAGCCAGCCCAATCACAGCCTTATAAAATGTATTTTTTTATTTTTTTTTTTAACTTAGAATGGAACACATTGATCACATAACACTCTAAAGCACCTCTCTAATTTCACTTAATTCATCTAAGTTAGAAAATAATTTCATACTTCGACAGGGTTATGTACCTGACACCGTTCTTCATAGGGCATGTCAATGACATATATGCTGACTGGTGGGACTTACATTTGCAAAACACACGTCTTGATTTGAATGATCGATGTCTGGGTATATAACCAATATCCTATCATGCCATAAAATTATTTTCCATAAAAATCTAATTATAATATTATATATCTAACATTGTTGTTAATACCCTCTTTATGAATAATTGATACAAGATAGCGAAAGAAAAAAAAACTAACAAAGTTTTATCGGAAACTAGAAAAATCTATATGAAGTAAATTCATAATATGATTCATTCGTCTGCAGCAATCTGAACCATCTTCTTTCCTACGTTGTCACCGCGAAACAGTCCTGCAAAAGCCGAGGGAACGCTCTCGATTCCCTGGGAGATGTCCTCAAGAGCATGAATTCTGCCATGGCGGAGGTGATCGGACGTGGTGGAAATGAAATCTGGATGGACGTTCATGTGATCACCTGCTAGGAAGCCTTGAATGGTGATCCGCTTGTAGATAACATCTAACATATCCGGTGCAGCTCGCTTTGCCGCATCCGTGTATTCCGATATTACACCACAAGAAGCAACTCTTCCGAAGTAGTTCATGTTGGCAACTGCCGCTTCTAGCATCTCTGCACCTACGTTATCGAAATATATATCGATCCCGTCCGGGAAGTACCTGTTGAGCATGTATCCCAAGTTAGAGAGAGAGAGAGAGAGGTTAAAGTCTTGGGATAGGGGCTATGGCCGATTCCGATCCAGTCGGGCGATATCATCTTATATCGTCCGGTCTCGATTTGATACAAAATTTGTACCACCAATTTTTTATTTTGGATCGGTCAGATTGGTCGCCATCCAGAGAATCCAAACCAATACATGTCTAGACCGTCCAATTTATAATTTAAAAAATAATGGACCAGTTGTACCGATGTACCAAATTGATTGTCCCAGTCCAGTCTAAAGCCTTACAATACAACAATTGTATTGTAGCTTAAGACCGAATCTGTCTTAGCCGATTCCGATACAGACTGGCCAATACGGATCGGTACGATTCTTGAAACCTTGAGAGAGAGAGAGAGAGAAACCTCTTAAGGGTTGTCTTGAGATCAGATTCTTCCTTGTAGTTGAATGCATCATCAAAACCAAGCCTGTCTTTAAGCACATCTACCTGTAATCACCATTGATATAAGCATTTAAAACAAGATGGCAAACAGTTCTTTAAGCTTTTGTTTTGGTCGACTTGACTTGAGTATCAATCCTAGGTCAACCCTAACCTGCCTACTGGTGCTTGTGTACTGTCATCTCGGTCTGATTTCATAGACCCGAGAGTTGATCGGGTCGGTTCGGTTCACTAGAACAAGTCCCATCAATATAAGTTTATTCAGGTTTTCCATATTTGATACATGGAATCTCGAACTATATATTTCAGTTGATTCACACCATATTGTAGGATGTACAAATGGGTCGGGAGGCACGATAAAATGAGTGCCTTTTGTTCCGTAGGCCAGCATTATACGGACCAATTATTTAGTTTAGCAAGTCGTGACGTATTTCACTCCTATGCCCAACATGATACAGGGCATGATTATTATTGTATCGTGCCGGGTCAAGTTTTGTGCTTTGCTTATAATTTGACTAAAAATCCAATCAATTTTGTACCCAATTGTGCATCAGTGGTGCCGTGGGCCACGACCCCAGTGCTGTGCGGTGCCTGGATACGGACCAAATCGTACCCAATCACCAATGATCATGCGTACTACTAACTCGTGAACAATCAAGCCATGGTTAATTTTTAAATAAAAGGGATACCTTCTGTTTGGTTCCGGCAGAGCCGACTACATAACAACCAAACATCACCAATGATCATGCGTACTACTAACTCATGAACAATCAAACCATGGTTAATTTTTAAATAAAAGGGATACCTTCTGGTTGGTTCCGGCAGAGCCGACTACATAACAACCAAACAACTTTGCGAATTGTCCAACGACATTCCCGATCGATCCCGAAGCTGCCGATACAAACACTTTGTCACCCCTTTTGGGTTTACTTATGTTATAAAACCCAACATAAGCTGCAAGACCTGTTAACCCTGCAAGATTAAGATAAAAACCAACTATAAGAAAAAAAATAAATATATATGTGTGTGTATATATATATATATATACCTTTGCATTCATAAAAAATATAGAAGAAAATCGTCTGTGATATTTCGTGGGCTCTATACTGGTCAATCTAGTTCGACCTGGCCAAATTGTGGGTCAAGCTTGGACAAAGTAAGTGGAAGCCCAAACCAAACCAAGGTCAGTTTGGTGGTTGGATCAATCAATTTTTGGGTTGAACCAACCTGTAGGTGGGTGTGCAGATCTCTGCAATTAACCTCTTCTAAAAAGACAGAATCATTCTCTTGAATCGATTTAGATTCCAAGTCCAAGGTATCCAAAACTGCTAGATTTAGAAGCCATTTACTTTTCTAAACAAATCCCACTAGAACAATATATAAATCATTTACTTTTATAAACAAATCCAACAAGAACAACATACAGATCATTTACTTTTTATAAACAAATCCAACAAGAAGAATTTGAAAATCATTTACTTTTATAAGCAAATCCAACAAGAACAACATAAAAATCATTTATTTTTATAAACAAATCCAACATAAACAACATAAAAATCATTTAATTTTATAAACAAATTATCCAACAAGAAGAATTCGAAAATCAATTAATTTTATAAACAAATCCTAAGAAAACAACAACAATGATGATGATGATGATAACTACGAAGACGCCAAGAATGAAGTAAATACCTAGAATTCCAACATGGTAAGACAATGGAAATCCTGTGGTTTCCAACTTGCTTAACATGTAACCACCTTGGACTGCACTGTACTCCTCCCAACCTATAAGCCCTGCAACCAAATCTCCCTCTTTGAAACTGGGGTTGGCCGATACCACAACTCTCCCCACACCAGGAGCATCAATGGCCTGTTTAATTACACAAACAGTTTGAATTGAATTGCACTGTTCCGAATTTTTTGGGGGACAAGGAGTATAATAGGAATTCCACTTCTATTATGCTTAGCCCTCCTACGGATAGTTATCAATATACATTCGTGGCTTCTCTTTGTAACACATTATTCTGAGCTTTTTGGAGAATAGTAGAACTGAGTGTGCATCCGTGGACATAAATACTATTTGTCGAATCATGTAAGTCTGTGTCTTCTTCATCTTTCTTTCTTGACATCTCTCTCTCACACAAACAAAAAAAAGTGTTGTAGATATGGTGACTTACCTTGCCTGGTGAGAGGCTAGTAGAATACTTTGAAGCAGTCTGAGAAGAGCTTTGTTTCTTCATTCTGTTGATCTGATAAGGATCTATGGACACATAGAGGTTCTTCACAATTACATCGTTGGATCCGGCGTCGACCGAGAGGGCGAAATTAGCAATCTTTAGCTCAAAATCTGACTCTTTGGGTGCACCTTGTATGTGATTCTTTATTGTTACAAATTTGTTCATGACCTCCATTGTTGTAAAGCTGATCTTATTGTAAGAACAAAGAATGATCAGGTGAAGTGAACAAGGAAGAAGAAGAGGACTATATATATGTTTTTTTTCTTACAAAGCATCTTTAAATTTATTTGTATTTTTGAATAACTTAAACATCAACCTAACAAGATGTGAGAGGTACTTCTGTTAATAGGAAGTTCAAGAAAAAGACGAACAAAACAGATGCTGAAGGATGACTTATCAAATATAATGACAAATTAAAATTATTCTTGTCCACACAATTCTTAGGCTGTGTTTGGTAAGGTAGAATGGGAAAGGAAAATCAACTTTCCAATCAGATCTATATGTTTGGTTTGTTGGAAAAATGTGGTTCCATTGTAAAGCATTTTTTCAAAAGTTTTATATTTTTAGTAAAACGCCCTTCAAATTTTTCTCCTTAAAATGAAAGGGAAACCATGAAAAGGAAAGTAAAATGCTTTTTTACTTTTTTTTATCCTTTTCCAACTAATCAAGCACACCTTTATTTCTTATTCAATACCACTCAAAAGATGAAAAAAACAAAAAAAAAAATTAAAGGAAAGAAAGATAAAGAAGCCTGCCACTAAATTTTTCTTTGGGGATCCAATGCACATGTTTGTTTGTTTTTCTTTTTGTTTTTTTTTGTGCTGACGTGGAACCCCCGACACCACTTAGTGGGGATAGGGTAAATCTCGGATGCATGAACTTATCCACAAGAATCATATATCAAGTAAGCTCAGAGGTTCGAACTTGAGACCTCTAGCTCCCGAACTGGAGAGCCTGCACATGTTAACAAGTAATATATAAATAATAATTTTGACTAAAAAGATATATTTTTCATATTTTTAGATAATAGTGTATATTATTTAGTAAAAGTATATTTAGCTAATTTAGACAAGGATACATACAAAAAGTCAAAAAGGAAAAGCTAATAAAAAAACAAGTTAGCAAATAGAAACGTATTAGATCATATTTTAATGTTAACATATAATAAAATTGTTATTACTAACAAATACAAGTAACAATTAGGTATATAATAGTACACAAATCAAATTAATGTATAAATATCAATTAAAAAAAAATACAGTTATCAAGATTTGGTGATAGTTATTAATTTCATTGAAGCCATTGACAATCTAATGCCTAAGGCTAGTTTAGTCAATAACTCTAAAATCTTTTTCTAATTTTAGGAAAAAAATACATACTTTGTTTTGATATTAAAAAACTGAAGCTTTGAATAATGATTATATATATGTGGAGAGAGAGAGAAGTGGGAACACCCAAAACAAAAGAGGTGGGGAAGGTTAGTAAGAAGAAAACAAAGGAGTGGGGACGATTTAGGCTGCGTTTGCCTAGCATCTGTAAATACTTATTGCAGCTTATAATTTATGTAAGGACCTTTTTAAAATTAAATGTGTTTGGGAGCGCTTATGGGAAAGTACTTGCACATAAGCACTAGAGGAAGGCTACCCATAAGGAGAAGCTGCTGAGAGCAGCTTCTCCAAGCACCTATGCGTTAAGCTATTTCACAACTTTAGTAATATTTTTAAAATACCTATTTTACCCCTAAATTTTTATAAGCACTTAAATAAATGCATTTACCAAATACTATTTTCTTCAAATAAGCAGTTTATCGTTGCTGTGGATAAGTGCTCCAATTAAGTAACTTATCCACTGAATGCTTACAAACACAACCTTAGACTAGATATAGAAAAGAAAGTAGAAAGAAAAGAAGAAGAAAAAGTAGGATAAGTGCTTAAAATTGAGCCCTAACCTAACCCAAAAGTGAAAAACATAAGCCCAATTAGTTCTATGATTGCGTCAGACCAAACAGGCCATGGACGTGTGCGTAAATTGATAGCCCCCTCCATGTTTGTTCTCTATTTCTTTTTATTTTTTAATCTCTTAAAAGCTTAATTTTAAGGCCGTGTTTGGTTCGACTTGTGCTTTTGGATAAGTGACTCACCGAAAGGACTCACTTATCCATAGCATCAATAAGTTGCTTGGTTTGAAAAAAAATGTATTTGGTAGAACATGTAACTTAAATAACTTAACAAAACAAATTCATAGAAGTTATCTTAAAATTTAGGGATAAAAAAAAATTATTCTCGAAAGGAGAAGTTGTTGAGAACAACTTCTCCCTCAACAACTTCTCCTTATGAACTATCTTCCCCTATTGCTTATGGCTAGAAACTTATCCGTTCATCCTTACCAAATACACTTGAAGCTTAAAAAGTGCTTTAATAAGTTATAAGTTATAATAAGCACTAGATTGAGCCATGCTTTTCTCAGTTTTTAGTTCCATAGACACAAGTTGCCTTCATTCCTGTTAGTACATTTGGCATTCAAAGCAACGTTAGTCAAATTCAAAAAGTCAAGCTAAGATTCAAGAGAGATTCAAATTCAGAATTCAAGCTAATATTCAAGAGAAAGAAATCAAGATATTGCTGGAAACTATCTACAGCTGGTCAATCGTTTTAAACAAAGAAAGAATTCTAATTGAAGTTGGACTTAATCACAACTTAATTATATTTGGTTGTGATTTCCCAAATACAAGGGGATTTAGACTGACTAAGGAGATTATCTACAGCTGGTCAATCGTTTTAAACAAAGAAAGAATTCTAATTGAAGTTGGACTCAATCACAACTTAATTATATTCGGTTGTGATTTCCCAAATACGAGGGGATTTAGATTGACTAAGGAGATTATCTACAGCTGGTCAATCATTTTAAACAAAGAAAGAATTCTAATTGAAGTTGGACTCAAACACAACTTAATTAGATTCGGTTTTGATTTCGTACATACAAGAGGATTTAGATTGACTAAGGAGATTTTGATTTGAGAAGGAAATTATGATTGTTTGAAGAGATCTTTATGAAAGACTCTTAAAAGGATAGAGCAGTTTAAAACGGAGAAAGAGATTCTGTTTTTGAAAACAGAATAATATCTCACGTACAACTAATGTTGCAACAGTTGTTACAACAATCTATTTTCATCCTCATCCGAGATTTGAACCAAATCTACTTGCTGCTCTATATTAATCTCTGAACAAATCCAAGTTATGCAACTCCTTTGGTGTTCAAGAACAGAACCTTGAGTTGTTCATGTTAAACGTTCTTCGTGAGAAGAATTTGGGGTCTTCGGGAGAAGCATTTGGAGTCTTTGGGAAAAAGACATTCTGCAGATTGAAGGGAGTTCAACTATGCAGACAAAGAAGACGAGTGGTGCTCGTTGAACGAATTCAAGAAGATGATTCAACACAGAGGTGACAGAAATCAAAAGGGAGTCTTTATTTTGTGTAAGTCTGATTGGTGATTGTAATCTTGTTATCTTATTGGATTGTTCAACATCTAGGCGTGGCCCCGAGGAGTAGGGTTAAACCGAACCTCATAAAAATTGTCTGTGTTCTTATCTTATTATGCTTATAATAAGTTAATTAATATAAAAACAATTTAAATTGGTTAAATTGTTAAAACTGGATTTAACAATTGGTATCAAAGCGGGTCACTAACAAGTTTGGTAAGATTTTGGAAGAAGTTCTGTGTTTGCAGGCAATGGATTTTATGAGAGAATGAGGATCTGTTTCACGCCCTCCACTGCCGGATGGAACAAACTACTCGTATTAGAAAGCTTGAATGAAAACATTCATCAAGGCAATTGATGAAAAAACATGACGTACAGTACTGACTTACTGGACTCATCCTACCACCACGGACACTGAGAGAAATGTTATTCCCAAATCCGAGGAGACCTGGTCCATTGATGAAGACCTATTGGCCAACAACAACTCAAAATATTTGAACGCCATCTTCAATGGTGTTGATGCAAATCAATTCAAGCTGATTTCTACGTGTAAATCAGCCAAGGATGCATGGAATATCTTGCAGACTGCTCATGAAGGAACCACAGCTATAAAGCTTCCAAAGCTTTAGATGTTGGCTACCAGGTTCGAAGATTTGAGGATGCATGAGAATGAAAAAAATTGTTGATTTCAATTCCAAGCTGTGTGACATAGCTAATGAAGCCTTTGCATTTGGAGAAAAATATTCTGAGACAAAATGTGTGAGAAAAACTCTAAGGTCTCTGCCAGAAAGGTTTTTATATAAAGTCACAGCTATTGAAAAAGCCCGAGATGTGAGCAATATGAGATTGGATGAATTAATAGGCTCATTGCAAACCTTCGAGATGAATTTGAAGCAAAATAAAAAAGGAGAAAAGCATTATTTTTCAAGCTGAAGCTTATAGTCCCATTGAAGAAGAAGAGTCTAATGACAAAGAAGATATGTCTGAAGCTCTTGCTTTACTAACCAAGAATTTCAGCAAAATTCTAAAGAAGATGAACCGGAGAAATACAACCTCTAATTATGAAAAATTCAACAACTTTCAGAAGAGTAAGGTTGCTGCAAACTCTTTTGATGCTAAGAAAAATGGCAAGGGAATACAGTGTCGGGAGTGTGAAGGTTATGGGCACATTCAATATGAGTGCGCTAATACACTCAAGAAAAAGGGTAAATCCTTGAACATCACCTGGAGTGATGAAGAGTCAGATGACAGTCAGGAAAATGATGAAGAGCATGTGAGCAACCATGTTGCACTTAATCTCATCACAAGTCAAGAGACTTCTGACAGTGCTGTTAAAAGAAATGTTGCAGCAACTTCTGCAAAACTTTGGCAGACGATGAGGATTCTAAATCAGCCAAAACTGATTCTGAATCTGAGTACAACAACGACAGTGAAGATCTGAGCATTTATGCTGTGAACTACCCGGGTCGGGTGGACCCCAGATAGATCGTGTAAATTAGGAGTCGCCACCATCCATTGGGTTCGGGTGTGAATGGTCACCCATGGGTTGGTCTTTTATCTTAAATTAGACCAAAAAATAAGCTTTTAAGCAAGGTCTAACCAGACTGGATATGGAGGTTTAGTTAAGAGAGCGGGAAGGTGTTAGGCACCCCTCTTTTCCGGCTTAACCGGTTACCTGGTTTAATCTTAATTGGCCAATTTAACTAAAATATTAAAGCAATGAAAAGAATCTAGAACTAAATAACTACAGTTCTAAAAACCTAAAATATAAAAATTCCTATATGACCTAGGACTTAAGGATCTATAATTAACCAAGCCCTAATAAAACCTAATCTGAAAAATGCTAAAAGTATAAACAAAACTAGATGCATAAAAACTAAGATAACCAAGTCCTTAAGGTCCCTAAAAATCTAACAAACCTATTAAAAGAATAAAATCACAAAATATCTTAGAAAATCCAAAAGAAATCCTAAAACATAATCAACAAATTTATCCCTATGTTTCTAGTAATAATGATAAAAAAAACTCTAAAATCCTAAAGAGTATAAGATTCTTCATATGCCGAAATTCAATCAATTATTAATCACTTCAAACCGAGAAAATTAATTAATCAGATTTATCAAGTATTAACCATCTGAATCAATCTAATTTAATTAAACCTTAATCATTCTGACAACATAATTATTCCAAATATCAATCCATTCACACCTATAGACCAAAAATAAAATAAAAATAAATAAATAAAACAATGACCAGATATGATCCAATCTCTTTAGACTAGTAAAAAAAATGAATATAATCTGATTCAAGAACTAATCAAAATGGCCAAAAAACATGGCTGTAAATTATTGGCACCCATTGTTAAATCATCAAAACTAAACGAAAAAAATAAACAGAGATTGACTATTACCTATGACGATCTGGGGCAGCCTGATTTGGTTTTGCTATGGTCTTGAAGCTTGAGCTCAACCTCGGGTGGTGGTTCCGGCATTGCTGCAATCTTGATGAATTACGCCACTGGGGTTTTATGAAAGGGATTTTAGGATGGGATTTCAGATCTGATTTGGGGAAGGACGAACAGGATTTGGGAGTTTTATCTACGGTTTTGGTTGGGGTTTCTGGCAGGGACGAACAAAGAATGGGTTCGAGAGTTGGGTTTTGCTCTAGGTTTTTTGCAGATTTTGATTGGAAAATATGGGTTTTGTGGCTGAGGAACAAGGACTTGAATAGAGTTTTGATGAGGTTGCGAGTAGGGTCTGAATCTGGGACGAACAGGATTTAAGGTGGATTTTGGATAAAAAAATTGAAGATTTAGGTTGAACGAGATAGAGGTTGGATTCGGTTTTGATAGGGGTTTCATAAAGGTTTTGAAGCTTGATTGGGATTGGGGTTGATCTGGATTTTGCAGGGGTTCGGATGGATTTAGATGGGGTCTTTCCTGTAGGGTTTTGAAGGATTTGGTTAGGATTTTTCCAGGTTCAGGTTAGACGATGGGGTTTAATTCGGTTTTCAGGTTGAAGATCGAAAGCACGGGGTTTGAACGGGTTGATTGAAATTTGCAGACCTGATTGAAGATGAAGGTGAAGTCTTTGAGAAGGTGGGATTGGCTTGGTTCGTACCTGACTTTCCTAATCGATCCCTCACGATGTTTCCCTTTGATTCCCCTGATTTTTCCACCGATCTTCCCCTCACTCAGATTTTCTTTGATTTTTTTTCCCTTTTGCAGATTTTTCTTCCTCTCCCTCAAACCTTTGATCTCACCTCTTCTTATAGCCGTGCATGGCTAAGCTCGTCGGCGAAATTGCCGGCTATCGACCCTTCTTCTCCCATATCCCTTTTCTCCTCTTCCTTATCTCCTTCTACTCTCTAAAACCCTTCTCTAACCTAAGAAGAAGAACCGTATGGTTCTTCTTTCTTTCTTTTTTTCCTTTTTTTTTCTTTTTTTTCTTTTTTTTTGTTTATTATTATTTTTTTAACTAATTTAATTTTTTCTATCCTAATCTTAATTCAACTAATCATAATTTAATTCGAAAATAATCCTAATCTAATTTAAAAGCACTATTAATCTTAATCCTAATCTGGATTTTAACATTAATTGAAACGCCACACCTTTTTTCCCTTTTAATTACTCATTTTAATTGTCTAAAATCAATTTAAAATATTTATCAAATACCACAAATACCCCCTCTCACCACCGATTTTAGAATTCGACCAAATTACAATCATCGGAAGGATTTCTCATGAAAAGATCAAATCCAGAATCGGAATATTTTTTCGATGTCCAGAAGTCCCAAATTTTACCCAAAATAACATTAGGGGTAAAATTGTCATTTTTCCTTAGAATCTCGAAACTAGGTGATAATATACTCGTTGGAATGCGTTTTTAACCTAGAATTCAATTATGTTGACAGAAATGGATTTTAGTGAATGATAAAGCGCATGGAGTCCACGGAGGGTATTTTGATAATTTCACCAATTTTGGGATTTCAATGAGAATTTTAGCACAAATGGTTTGGGATTAAGAATTGAGGTCAGAGATGAAAAGATGTCAAGCTCAAGCCTCCAGAAGCAGCAAAAATCAAAAAATAATTATTTTGCGTGCAAATTGGGATGTCTACAGCTGCCCCTCTTTGTCAGAATCGCAAGCGATGAATGGCAAAGATAAATACATAACCCCGATTTGCATGGTTCACAAAAAGATTTTACTTGAATCAAATCAAGATTCACATATTGAACTTCCAAAGGATCAAATTAAAATGAGTTCTTTTTCTAAGACTTACTCATTGCCTAGACCATTAAAGGGGTTCTTTTTTCTAGGACTTACTCGTTGCCTAGAATTCAAAGATATTTTGATAAAAAATGTTTTGTGGAAGTTCAACATATGAAAAATAAACTTGATCTTAAGCAAAATTCAGCTCATGAACTTAGAGATAGGTGAAGGCTATGACTCATTGAGTCAAGTCTGATCTTCATTTGGTTGCCTCAAAGGACTGGACAAGTCCCAACGTCATTTGATTATTTTCGCATGACTGTCTGAGACCAAGTCTATATATGAGACGAGATCCGAAAGAGGACAGAAATGCTTTTGACTCGACTAAAACTTACAATAAAAATTCTTCTCTTCTTTGATCTTGCTTTTCGATTTCACTTTTTCGACCTTCTCTCAGAGTTCAGCTCTTTCCATCATCTTTAAATGGTTCTTTTGGGATGAATGGGGGCATCTCCTTAAGCCACATCACTTAAGAATGATCTCCATCCCGCTTTGACGTCCATTGAGAGTTAAATCTTCATGCCGCTTTGCCAATTTATGGAGCATCTTTTAGGTAACGTCCCTTAAGAACTTGAAATATGTGATGCTTTCCTGGTGACACTTCAATTGTAGCTTCTAAATTCATTCCTCCAAAGGTATGATGGGATGCTTCACTGAAATTGTGTGTTGTTGCTATTCCGTGTTCCTCTTAGTCTTTATCCTGCAATATCTAAAATAATTGGAGGAAAACAAGAATATATATAGCATTTTTGAACATAAAATGAGTGAAAGGAAAGAATTTTCAAACCTTTTTTTTTAAATTTTCTTTCACACCGGTATAATCAAGATAATTAAGATACAGTTTTAGATGAATACCAAGAGTCAAATGCAACAGTCTAATAGGGAAAAACTTCCTCTGTTTGTTAGAGTCTTCTAAGCTCATCCCCAATGATTATCAAAGTTATCACAATCTTCTTGAGTCTTGAAAAATTAACGGATGTCTAACCTGACCAAATCAAAACTGCTTAGGAAGATAACAGACCAAGTCGCTTGAAAAATAATAATGCCCTTGACGACGAAGTGACTGATTCAGTTGGCTATTTCATCTTGCTTTGATGATGATGATGAATTGAGTTGATCATCAGCCTATTGTTACAACTGTCTTATTATATTTGGGATCATTCACAAATGGTATTTTATTCTTTTTTTTTTCTTTCTTTTTACCATTTTGTTTCAAATGTTTCTCCAGAGTTTTGTAACTGCTAGATTCTTCATCCTTCCGCATGCTGATGATCTTGTAGGTTTTTCCAACATACTTGTAATATTTGATTCTTCATAGCTGACTATCTTGTTCGTAGTGAATTTTCAATATGCCGCTATAGATTTTCTATCATCACAAATTAATACTAGGTTAAGACACTGCCTTCATTAGATATCACATTGATCAAAGAGGGCTTAAAAGTAGGACGAAAAGAAGGCTAGGTTTAGGGTTCGAAAAGAAATATGTAAGGCTCAAAAGAAATCATTTTTATCAACATAGGTTAACCGGGACTTGCTTGATTTGAGACTCTCTTTAAGATTTTGGGCTTTAACATACCTCCATTTGTAAGCATTTCTCAACTTTCTTTTTCTAAAGCATTTGGTTTCTTTTCTTTATTACCTCCCTCTTTTTTTTCAATAACTTTAATTTTTTTTCACTTTTGAATACTCAACATTTATTTTTACACTTTTGAAGATTTTCTCATTATTCCCTGAATTATCCTTGACTTTTGACATTTGCCCTAGTTTGAGGTAACCCAATTCGGGTCAATGAAAGAAATAAAAGGCTCAAAGGGTTTAACTAGAAATTTTATCATGTAAAGGTTCAAAACAAAAATGGTCTCTGATCATTTCAAAGTAATATTTAATGTAAGCAAAATGTCTTGGGATCTGGCTTAATCAGTTCAAGAAAAATCTCTATATTTGTCTACAGAATACTAGCTCTATGTCTGTAACTTTCCACCTTTATGATAGGATCACCACTTTGAAAAGTCCAACTCTTCCTCTTGTTGCAAACTCCAACCACATGCCTTTGATTGATTATCCATAAAATTGCCCCAGTTTCAATTCTAATTCATTTTTGTTGATACCTTACGTAATCATGACAGAATCGATCTAAGATGTATCTCATTGCCCCAGTTTCACTTTTGATTTGCTTTTGTTAATTCAACTTCTTTTATCTGATCTGAGGTATATTCCATTGGCATGAAAAATGCCCCAGTTTCACTTCTGAGTAGCAGAGTCAACATCCAATCCAAGCATATCTTGATAAGGCTCGTCAGTGGCTTTACTTCAATCTCCCATTTGTCTTGAAGACGATATAACTTTGATTTTCACTTTTTACGGGTCACTTTCAGTCCCTGAGTCTACAGATTCAATTTCTCCATGTTTGCGTGTACATTCTGTTCATTGTTTTTCAATGAAAAATATACCCGAATTATCAAGAACATAATGATGTGAATTGAATATTAAAGGAAGATTTATTTTTTTTAATTATTACTAAGAAATTGAAAACAACCATTGTCAGAACCTTCTTAAAGATACATTTCTCAAGGTCAAAGTTCCCAAAAACATAACCTTGAGAAAGGGGATATAGCTTCATTCTTCTTTTGTTGCGGCCAAGGTAATGTATGCTCCTTGACCACGTTGTTCCTTTTTTTTTTTTTTCTTGAACATCATTTCTGCCCTTTTGTGAGGCCCTTTATTGAAATGGATCATTGCTCCATTAAGAGGAGACAAGGGATTCTGCACAAATGTATTAGAAGTAGACCCAATGCATATGCATGAAAATGTGAATGCAAATGATTTTTCTAAATGGATGAATGCAATATGAATGACTTTTGGGGACTGGTCCGCATTACCGAAAGAATGCAACCTAGATGAATAATAATTTTTTTTTTTAATGATATGATGAATTTGATGATGATATATGATGTATGATGATGCATATGATGCATGCAAATGATGAATGATTTGAAGATAGACTTGTAATTCATCGGCACAAAAGTAACCCTGGGAGTTTCTCCAAAGTTACTAATGACCTACAGTTTATTGGCACAAAAGTAACTTTGGGAGTTTCTCCAATTACTAATGACCTACAGTTCATCGGCACAAAAGTAACCCTGGGAGTTTCTCCATGGTTACTAATGACCCACACTTTATCGACACAAAAATACCCCGGGAGTTTCTCCGCGATTACTAATGACCTACAATTCATCGGCACAAAAGTAACCCTGGGAGTTTCTCCGCTGCTACTAATGACCAACATTTTATTGGCACAAAAGTTACCCCGGGAGTTTCTTCGCGGTTACTAATGACCTACATTTTATAGGCACAAAAGTAACCCCGGGAGTTTCTTCACGGTTACTAATGACATACAATTATCGGCACAAAAGTAACCCCGAGAGTTTCTCCGTGGTTACTAATAACCTACATTTTATCGGCACAAAAGTAACCCCGGGAGTTTCTCCGCGGTTACTAATGACCTACATTTTATCAGTACAAAAGTAACCCCAGGAGTTTCTTCACGGTTATTAATGACCTACAATTCATCGACACAAAAGTAACCCCGGGAGTTTCTTCGAGGTTACTAATGACCTACATTTTTTTTCATCTTGTCATTTGTTTTTGATTCAAAACAGAGCACCAAGAATATTTATCCCTCTTTTTTTTTTATTCTTGAAATTTGGAATCAAAATATAATACTACCAAGAACCAATGAGATGAAATCTCTACTCCCTATTTTTTGTTTTTTTGATGATTTTTTTTTCTTTTTAGACTTGAAAGACTTAGAACACAAAACAACCTGAGAACCTATGAAATGAGGACTAAAAACCCTATAAACTAATTCAAAATTAACCTATGAAATATGCATGATGATATGGACTCATAACCCTAAAAATTTGAAAAACTGGCATATAACCCCTTAAGAAAAATAAGGGATTACAAAACCTGTAAAACCTGTGAAACACCTGTATAAAAATGACGTAACATAAAACAATGCATAATAGTTCTGAATACCATGACTATGAATGATAAGATAATGCATGGATGATGCAAGACTCAAAATCCTAAAAATTTGAAAAAACTGGTATATAACCCCTTAAAAATTAGGGATTATATAACCTGTATACCTGTATAAAATTTATGACATTGACCATCCATGAAAACGTACAATATCATTGTCTTGAATCACAAGGTAATACATGATTATGCATGACTTAAAATCCTAAAAAAATTCGAAAGAATTGGTATATAACCCCTTAAAAATAAGGGGTTACACAACCTGATAAACCTGTAAATCCCGTAAAACACATGTATAAAAGACATACTCATGAATAATGCCTATGAATTGACAATGCAATGTCTATAGATGACAAGATATACTTAGATGACTCAAAACCCTAGAAATTCGAAAAAAGTAGTATATAACCCCTTAAAATATGGGATTACAACACTGTAGAACCTATGAAACTTAAGAAACCTGTATAAGAGCTCACATGACATGAATAATGCATGAGAATTCAGAATGCAAAAACCAAGAATGACAAAATTATGCATGGATTATGTAGGACTCAAAACCCTAAAAATTCGAAAAAACTGGTATATAACTCCTATAAAATAAGGGATTACACAACATGTAAGACCTGTAAAACACCTATATAAAGACTCAAAATAACAGGAATAATGCATAACTCACAATGCAATCACAAGATGATGAATGCATTATAATGTGAAATAATTATGAATGAGTTTGAGTGAGAACCTAAGTTGGATCCATGCTAACCAATGTTTAATCGGATATTTTGGATCCATGATGAGGTTTAGACCCATGTGAGTCCTACCTGGATTATCCAACCACATGGACTTACATGAATTTTATACCTCTCAAATTCTGCTCTCTAATGAAGATGCATATGTATGAATCCTAAAAGGTTATACCCACGTGGGTATGACTCTAGACATGACTTGACGATGC